>LBNU01012141.1:0-78462 GCA_014162995.1 Artemisia annua
ATAATGAGGTCAAAGTATTGTTAAGATAACCTTTTGAAGGACCTTAGAGGCTTTGGCCTATGTGGGAGAGGAACGTTTTTGAAGTTCAAAAGTTTTTTCTCTACTAATGAAATTTTGGCACATACTCCTATTACACTGTTTTTATCCCAAAAACAACCTGGGCTGGATGAGGTTAATGCACCATAAGCATCTGCTATGATCGTGCTAAGCCAAAGGAGATCCCATTTAAGTTTCAACAAGATTTTTTGAAGGTTTTTGTGTAAAATTCCCAAAGGAAAAATTTAATCATCATCAAAAAGCAAGGTGTGCCTGATGTTGTCTTCAGAGACCAAAACCTTTTGTGCATCAACATAAGCCCTAATATACTGTTCTCCTTTGTGAGTCTTCAACGTGGCAGTAGCCCAAAATTGTTTGACATGATAAGCATAAATGGTTGGATTCTCAGTCAATGCATACTTAAGAGTTGTAGCATTTAGAAAATTTGCCATATCAGTGAACTCAGCAGGAAGAACATTAGTATCAAGTTCAGCCACAATGTTGTGGCTTTTGGCCCATGTGCGATCATTAAGCATGATTTTAGGGTTCTTGAATTTGGGTTTTTGGAATTTGGATGTTGTTGGAGAGCGAATATGTTTTGAAACTGCAATTCGTGGAACGTGTGTTGAGAAAAAGTGATCCAATTAGGATATAAACTGCTAGACAGAAGTTACATAACCGTCCCTTGACTTTAGCTTGTAGCAGCAGACACCCAGCAGCAGAGTTATAAGCCTAGCAGTAGAGTTGACTACTTCTAAAACAACCAAAAAGTCAAGTATCATACCAAATCCCGTCTTAATTGGGCAGTTACCAAACATTAATGCCAATCACCAACTACTCATTTAATTCCATTAAACCAAATTGATCCTCAATAAAAGGGGATCAAATCCAATTGATTTTCTCACGAAACCCTAATCCTTTCCAAATTCAAAATCATGAGCTCAAAACGCCAAATTGATGATGCTTCACACAATTCACCAAATGAATCACCCAAGAAGTCCAAGGAAACTGAAGATGCAGAGACAAGCCCAGTGCCCAAAAAGCCCAATAACAAGAGCATGAATGATAATGAAGCATCAAGCTCAAATCCTAATCAAGCCATGTCCCCTGAATCATCTGAGGACCCCAATCCTTGGATCCCTATGCAACCCCCTGAGAGAAAGTTAACTCTACTTCTGTGTATACTCTACTGCTGGTCAGACAACTCTACTGCTAGTGTAAAGTCTCTACTGCCAGACATGACTACTGCTGAGACTCTACTGCTGGAAGTATACTGCCATGATAACTCTGCTGCTTGGTGATAAGATTATGTACGCGACCTTGTATTTATAGTAAAGATGTTTTGTAATATTCTATCTGTTTAATATCTTTGTCTGTGTAGGAGTTGCATTAAGCCGTAGGTTCATTTGTGTGATAAAGGAGCACCGTAGGCTTCGTCTAGAGTACGTATCATTTTATCATACACTTCAAGGTTGCAAAAACTGCATATCAGATTGTACGTTTTAATTATATGAAGTGTTTAAGGTGTGAATTAACTGCTGTTCGTGTTCTTTTTAAGTTAATCATTATATTACGCGTAGTGATAAGTTTATAAACAAGTCAGCTTTTTATACCTTTATTGTCTTAGTTTTATCTAGTAAATAATATAGAATCAACTGCTCAACTGGGATCAACAAGGGGTATCAGAGTTGGTGATCTAGAAGCTGTCGATCAGAAGAATCTCAACCAATTATTACTTTCTTTTCAACACAACTAAAGCACATGTCGGTGATGAAACTCATCATGGTTACTGCCTCCAAGGGTTCCTATGACTGAAGCAAGGTGAGCTACAGCTATGGAAGATGAGAATAATAATACATCCGCATGATTGACTACAAGATGGTGGATGACGTATTGTAAAAGGTACTCAAACCAAGTGATTGTGATGGTGCCTCTGTTGTATCAAAGCGAAAAGAAAGTCCGTACAGAATCACAACTCATCAAACAAATGAAACCTTTACTTTGTGCCAGTGTGGATGGAAGATGCCATCAATCAACAGGGATGGCACATGATGCTATTTAATCATTATTATTCCTGTTACAAGAAGAATAAATGTTTGTCCATGGGTCTAAGGAAGAGGAAATTGGGAATAAAGAGTCATGATTGACACATGCTGGCTTGTAGAGAAAGAGCTAGAAATCAAAGATGGAAGGATCTAACTCTGCTTGGATTGTCTGAACAGGTAGATGAACTACATCCAATAATTGCTGATGACAGGTTTTTGATTGAACAAAAGATGATGTGTTTATTGAACTAGCCCAAGCTAGACAATCCAATTGTAATTGGAAGTTAGCTGAAGGATGAATTTATGAAGCTTGGAAGAAGTCAGAGTTGGAGGTGAAAGTGGAAATGTCAGAGATTTTGGAAAGATCTTGTTAGGTCTGTGATAGATCATGATCTGCATACTCTCAGTGATTTGTAATAAGTCTAAGAATGCTCATGCGATCAAAGAATTTTTTTGAAGACCATGGATGTTACATGGGGTATTCTCTCAAAAATGTTAATCCAGATCCTAAGTGACACATTGATTTGAAGCAGAAAGCATGATCTACACTATGGAACATCTTACACTCATGTGAACTCATGTATTACTCAAGAGCGGAGCTGATGTCATTTATGTTTGGTTGAATAAAAAGTATCCTTTGAATGACTGGAGTTTCTAAAGATGCCATGATTGAACTAAGCTTAGATGTCAGGAAGCGACTCCTGATCTTCAAAGTTTGTAAAAGAATTGGAGCATCAAATCTAGGGAGGTATGGAGAAGATAGAGTGGTTTGAAAGACATCACTTGTGTTTATCGACGCTTGTAATGAAATTTGCATATTTTCAGGAAAATAATGTGAAACCGACACGGGTTGATCGTTACGGGCCTATTGTTAAACCTGTTAATTAGACACACACAATATATGAAGGCGGAATATTCAAAACATAGACATCAAAATTATAACAAGTTTTTATCAAAGTTTTCCTTCAAGATACAAACATTCTTACAGCCCCATCTACTGATCAAAGGTGTAGAACATGTTACTACACTGTGTAACAGGGATCAAGGATGTCGACCTTGTGAGGCTGAACTAACTCTCTAACCATAACGCTAGGGCGTCGTTTCCAAATCCCTACGCCTAGGTTCCCACATCAGCAACACCTTTAGTGTTATACATCTTGTAGTCTAAAAAACTAATGACCCTAGGTCTCTATATACTAGAACATCTAGGGGTTTAGCAAGAAGAATTCATAATACAATTAGAACTGAATGCTTTAAGTAAATCTTCTAGAATCTTCAAAATTCTCCATCTTTTTGTAGTTTCCCATCTTGTCACTTTAGGCCCTTCATGTTTCATTCTTCTTGTTTTGTATCATCAAATGAACAATAGACTCAACAATCTTCCCCTATTTGATGATGACAAAACATACACGTTCTTGTACAAAATTCCCTAGACGAAGTAGAAAAGTTGAGATAAAATCTCACCATGAATGAAACAATCTTGTCTTCCCCTTGATTCATGCAATGCCACTCCAACATCTATTCCAAATCTCTTCCCCTTTTTGTTATCAACAAATAGGGAACATATGCAAATAATGATCTTGACCACCACGAACCAATACCACGCTTCTAATCAAGCCTTCTAATGTTTCAAATTGCCCTCCATGAAGCACAAAAAAAAAATAATGAACCCAAAACAATAGAAAACTCCAACTAGCAGTAGTAATAGTGATCAACAGTAGTAAAAATCAAACACTTCCCCTTGAGTGGTGCATGAACATCAAATGATTAAACACATCATTAGATACTTCCCCTGAAATCAATGTGCTAACCATCTTCATGATTCTTCAAATCTGTAAGCTCCTTGTAATGATCACTTGTGAAGAAAACCGAGTATAACGAATTTGATGAAGAAGTAGAATTTCCCAAACTTGTGTCTTAAATCTTTTACTATCCACGGAACTCCATACTTATACCAAGCCATAAATATAAGTAGACCGCAATCCCTTGACAAAATCCTCAACTAATATGAGACACTGAGCACTACAATGTAACTCCTTTAAGTGATAGCCAATGTGTGCATAGAGCATCATAAGAAAAATCACACATTGCTAGATTCATCAAGCTATATGATAAGAACACAAACCTGTGAAACTCAACTACAACATCAAATAAATGATAATCAATCTTCTTCGTAATCAATTAATCCAATAAGAACCAAATACGAGCCTTTTTAAAAACTTTAAGAACAAAACTTCTTCCTGTGTGTGTGAACCAAATAACCTTCTGTGTGTGTAATTAATCAAACTCATCTCGAATCAATCATATGTACTTCCCCTTACTGCTCGTAAATCATGATCACCAATAAAACTTGTAGCAGTACTTTGAACTAACGCAGTAGTACTGTCAATGAATAGTACCTTGGAGCATAGCAGTACTTTTACTATATCAAGCAGTACTTTAAAAGAATGAGCGAGCAGTACTTTCAATCCTAGACGAACAGCAGTACCTTGATTAAACTTGGTGAGCAGTACTTTGAAAAATATATGGTGGAGCAGTACTTTGAAACGCAGCAGCAGTACTTTGATAAACATGGACAGCAGTACGTTGAAACAAAGACCAGTACTTTGAAATTTCAATAAAATCAGTACTTTAAAAACAATAGCAGTACTTTAATTATTAAACCTTTTAATAGCAACCTATGATAAATCTGTACCTCAGACCCACGAGTAAAGGTTTAAATAATCAAATCCCCACACGCAATTCGTAATATAACCTTGTACTGACCAACAAGTACCTTAACGGAGTCAGCCATGTGAAGCAACACTTTTTGCAGCAGTAACAAAAATCAATAACTTCCTTGTATTAACACCGACCCACGATTGCGAATGTAACCAATCATCAATCAGCCTCACGTGATAGTGATGTCGTCCAATTTCGTTGAATTCTTTTTTTTTTTTTTTTTTTTTTTTTCACATTAAATCACCAACCGACCCATGTGATGTCCTTTTCCCACAATTTAAAATATTATCACTGATCTATGTGATAGCCAACCCCACGATCAGTACAAGATTAACAACACATGACAACAAACCTCACAGTTATAGACTAGATCGATCAGTATGTGAAACACGACAAGTACAAAGATTATTAAATAATTAATCATCCAATCAGCACCACTTGTATCCCACTAGCAAATACGAGATTATTATTTGAATTGAAAGTGTTATGCACTAATCGACAAACCTCATAATTAAATTTGGTACGAGGATCTTGGAGACCACAAATTAGTTTCATGAATTGTTCGAATAAATTATTTACCGTATATTCTTTTGTCGCCGCATAAATACCTTGCATAATCAGTTAACCTTTAAACACCCATCGTACCAATCCAAATCAATTTTCTTCGACAGTAACCTTGTTAATCCCTAGATATCACGAGCCCCAGGCTCTGATACCACATGTGAGAACCCAGCACACTTGATCGTTACGGGCTAGGTTGTTAAACCGTTAATCTAGGAACACACAATAATGAAGGCGGAATATTCAAACATAGAATCAATCATTATTATGAACAAGGTTTTATATTCAAACGTTTTCCTTCAAGCATACAAACATCTACAGCCCCAATTCTACTTGATCAAGGTAGAACATGTTACACACCTTNGATCTTGTCATGATTGTTATCATGATTTTCTTTCTTTTCTTCACCTACCTGGTGACTTCCTCTCTTCTTCACTCATTTGGGAGTGAGGATACCATATTTGACCCCGGAATCATCGTTTATAGTTTCTACTATTTACAGCCGAGCATATCTCATCGCTGTGGAACTTTCACGTACTTCAATGTTTATCCAAACTTCTTGAATGAAAGTCCGATGGAGATTTTCTCATCCACTTGCTTCCCCAAGAACCAATGAATTCGGGGTCGAGTCAAGCTAGCGACTCGGTAAACAAAAACAGTAGCATGCATACGGGGTTTTCACCCTAAGTGTGGGGGTGTTACCTGTAGAAACTAAAACCGTGATCAAAATAGTTTCTTGGATCGTTTAAGACTCTTAGACGAGGTCTAATATTAACTATATCTAGGAACGCACAATAATAAAGGCGGAATATTCAAACATAGAATCAATCATTATTATGAACAAGAATTTATATTCAAACGTTTTCCTTCAAGCATACAAACATCTACAGCCCCAATTCTACTTGATCAAGGTAGAACATGTTACACACCTTGTAACAGGGATCAAGGATTCGACCTTGAGGCTGAACTAACTCTCTAACCACTAACTCTAGGCGTTTCCCAAATCCCTACGCCTAGGTTCCCACACACACACACCTTTGATGTTTACATCTTGTACGTACTTAATAAAACTAATGACCCTATGTCTCTTTATATACTAGAGACATCTAGGGTTTACAAGAGGAATCATAATACAATTAGGAAACTAAATCTTTTAAGTAAATCTTCTAGAATCTTCACAAATTCTCCCATCTTTTTGTAGTTTCCCGCATCTTGTCACTTTAAGCCCTTCATGTTCATTCTTTCTTTGTTTTGTATCATCAAATCTAATNAATCAAGAAAATTCAGTGAAAAAAAAGAGAAAGAAGAAGAAGATGGCTGGAGCACTGTTGATAATGGATGGCAGTGGGTTAGAACTCCATGGGGAGTGTTAGGAAGTGATCTGTGGTCCTTGGTTCTTGGTTTGTGGCTGGATTGCAATTTGTAAGCCTCAATTTCATTTTTTGCACTTTACTGCACTACTGCTTATTAGCTGATTACTCTTGCTTATTTGTGCTTAGTCAGTGTATGTGAGTTAGTTTATTGCTTAATATTGCTTGCTAGTTTAATAGAATCCATAGTTGCTTAAAATTCCATTTTCACTGTCAAATAGCATAGTTGTGATTTTAGAGTGTTGGTTGTTATTCTCAGTGATTTTTTGCTCAAATTGTCTTAGTGTATCACCATAAGTCATTTTAAATCAGTCTCATGGCCTTAATCCATCATTTGTTTTGAAAATCAAAAATTAGTCCAGCAAAAAGTAGTGTTTGGATTTGGTGATTCATTGGACTCAGAGTGTGATTTAGTTGTTGTTTGTGTTTGATACATGCTACATTAGGACCAAACAGATAATATAAGTCATAAAATCCAGTATCTCTTTGATAAAAAGTCAAAATCACATTTGAAATCTCTTTATGTTTCACTGTTAAGGATTTTTTTATGCCATAATCATCAAACCAACTCATAAGTTGTTAGGATTGCCTAATTTCATTTTCTTGTAGGATAATACATCATTTTCAGTCATTAGGACTCAATCAAAGTTCATTTAAGTCAAACCTTAGTGTATTTCTCAAAAGTCAAAAATTGCATATTCAGTAAAATGGTCAAATTTTCTTTGTGATCCAAAGGGTTTAATTCAGATTGGAAATCCAAAATAATTGTTGTTTTGATTTATTTTGTTGCTTGTTAACACATTTCAAAAAGAAAAATCCAGTTTGTAACTCATTTGCTCACTTGAATTTGGTCTCAAAGTTGACTAGTTGGTCTGTAACCTCCCCTGTGTCACAGCTTTTCACCCATCTTCATAAGCTTCCATAGAGCTTATTAGTGGGCCCCAATGCATGATTCTTGGATTTTTGGAAAGCCAATAAGCTCATCTTTAAAGTTCAGGCCTTAATTTGCATTTCCAAGCTTATTTGATAGGGCTGCTAGTAGCTTTTTGTTTGTCCCATTTGACAGTGTATACTGAATACTCAGTGTACACAAGCTTTTTCACCAAACTTCACAAGCTCACACAAAGCTTATTTGTGGGAATTAGGGTTTGCTTTTTGGCTTATTTGAAATCTCCCCAGGTTGGCTTATTGGTTCAAAAGCTCTTTTGGACCCCTGAGCTCATTTGAGGGCCCCACATAGGCCTGCAATACCCCCTTGTAGTCTGTTTGGTTCTGTGAATGCTTGTTTTTCATATATCTCCTTAGTATAAAGCTTAATTTGTGGCTTGTGTGTACTGTGTAGCTTGTTAATAGCTTTTGCATCATATAAAATCCAAAAAAGCCATCTGTTAAGCATTTTAGTGTCCAAAGTGCTTATTTTTAAGTTTCAAAAAGTTTCTTTTTGTAAAAGTTACTCATTTTCAGTGTATAAACAGTTTTCAAAAAGAAAAATCAAAAAATCATCACTTTTTAAAATAGTGATAGCTTCTATTTAAGAAGTTTTAGCTATTTAGCTTATTTTTCAACTTTTTCATTAAGCACTTAGTACTTTTTATAATTTTCTTAGGTTTCTGAATTAGTATAGTATTTGTATAAAAAATTTCATAATTTTATCTTTTCATTTAGTATTTATAATAATTAATAATAGTTAAATTAGTTTTAATTAAAAAACCAAAAGAAAACCACTTACTGTTTATTTTTAATCACTAGTATTTTTTTTATAATTTTTCTAGTTCTTATTAATTATAAAGTATTTTTAGAAATTAGTTTCATAGTTTTTTCTGTTCATTTGCTATTATTCTCATTTAATTTTGTTAAATAGTTTTTAATTAGTAATTAAGTAAATAATTAGTAAAATAGTTTAATAATAATTTTTATAAACTTTTTATAATTTTTTAGGATTCCTGTGAAGGTTAATTAGTTTTATAAAATATTTCTTAAATTTCTAAGTCATTTGTAGTATTATTAGTAATTTAAATTAGTTAATTAGTTAATTAATATCTAATTAGTAATTAATTAATATTAAATTCAGAAAAAGACAAAAATACATATTTTTAGTTTTTATATTATTTTGAAGTTATTTTAGAATTTGTAAAAATAAATTTTTATTTTCTTAGTTTCAATTAATATTATATTATATTTAGTTTAACTTAAATATTATTAATAAGTAATTAAATAGTTTTAATTAATATTAAATAATAAAATAATCAAAAAAATATTTTTATTTTTTATAAAATTTTCTTTTAATATTAAGTTTGTAAAAAAGTCATTTTCACCCCCTGTAGTTTGTTTTTGCTTAATTCCCACTTTTCCAGCACGCATTTACGTTTGTTTTAATTTGTAATACGTTTTTAGGTTTATCTGATTTCCCGTAATTGTTAATAACTGTTATTTATCTCATTTCCATTAGTGTAAATCAATCCAATCATTATCTGGCTACTTTCTCGATCACTAAATCATTCGAACGTTTCCCAAAATACAATTTCAACCTCGTTGGGACTTAATGACCCGTGAATACACTGTGCTTTCAACGGATCATAAATTGATCACTTTCTCTCTCATAGCTTGACTTTGTTGACCAAGCACCCTTGGTTGACTTAGTTGACTGTTTGAGGCGAGTCAGTCAACCAAACAAACAAATTGACTCAGATGATCTTCAACAAAGACAAACAAATTCGGGCTACCAACTTCAAAATCCCGACAAAAAAAGATTCAAAATTTTCAAATGATCGAACAAAATCCAAACGACCTGATTATAACAAAGTATTCAAATGCCAAATCAATCTTCAAATTCTAATGACCTACTTATTTGGTAAGTATTACGGTCTAATTTCAGACTTATTATCCAAATATCAAACTAATTTAAGATAATAAATAATTTGACGAACATGTTCTAAAACGCAAACGCCCCATATAAATTCCAATTACCAACTTCTAGATTCAAATTCAAATTAAAGTATATATTAAACCTGAAGAAATACGGTGCCGTTTTGCATAGGGCTTTTCCCGCCATTTTTCTTGCGCCAAAAGTGATCCACGCCATTGATCCGTCACTGTCTCCCAGTCCAAAAAAAGTATGATATCATTTGTGAAACCCAGAAATTTCGAGTTCCAGAACATTCATAATCGGTCAACCCACATCTACTCCTCCCAAAACCACCTAACTAAATCTATAATCAATGTGGGTTTTCGTGTTCCAGAACATTCAGAATCAGACAAGGTATGTTTGCCCTTCCAAATTTATACATATCAATTAATCAAGGTAGGTTTTCGTGGTTTTCTAATTTGGTTAAGATTTGGCCTTCATTGTGATTGTGGTTTTCGTGGAGATCGGTGACTGTGTGTCACTGTGTTGTTATGAAGAAGATGATTATTCGATTTTTATACCGAATTTGTCGTTGTTGGGTACTTTGTGATGCCATGTTTGATACTGTTTGTCTTGATTCAAACTCATATTTTAAAAAATAAAATAAAATTGGGATGTAATATATGTGTGAATTGAAGAATTAAGGTCGTTTGGTGTTGTTTTATCAAGGAAATTGGTTGCACACCAAATGTTTGATGAAATGCTTAAAAGAAAGATGTATTTATAATTTATTTATTTTGGGTGTAATTTTGAAAGTTTTGTTTACAAGATGGATAATGAAGAAGATCACGTGAAGAGTTGCTTCCTAAAATCGAAAGAAGAATAACTAATGTTTGGTGAGATTATGAGGATTCAAGAGACTGTTGATAGGTATTAACACGAGGTTTTTGCCTATTACTTTGCTTTTCTTAATTTTCGTTCATATTTGTTGGTGTCGGTAACCATTCTTGGTTTGTATTATAATTTTAGATTTGTATCTGAGTTTATAGGTTGGACCATAGTACGTTTTCTATAAACAAATGTAATATGATATTGTTTTTTCGATGCAGAAGAGCAGGGTAACGTGTTACCTAAGGATGCAGATGTTCGTTTAATCTTTTGCCATCATCTGATACCTTCTTTTGAGACTGATTAAGATCAGCAGATGGCAAATTGGTGATTGCATTGATCTTTTGGTGGTTAAGATTTAGACCGATGAAAAACCAACATCGTTGATTAATGTACTTAGCCAGAGAAAGGTGACAAGCACGAGATGATGTCGTAAAAGTTAGTTTACTGCAAATTCTATTTTCATATACTCTATTGATTCTCATTTACTGTTGCTTCCTTTTTTCCTAGGCTCGAATACAAAGGATGATGCGACTAGATGAGGATGCTGGGAAGGCTGCTATAGCGGCCCTTCTGTTGGTGTGTAAGTAACAGCTCTATGTTGCCATTATTTCTTCATACGATCTATTTACAGTAAGTTAGAAAGGCTATAAATTTGTACTTTCATTTTATGAATGAAGCTAAAGCTTTGGAACTATTTTTATAAGATCTTTGCCAGCTTGAAAAGATGTTATGAAAATAGTTCCAAAAAAGGAACCAGGATCCGGTTCAGGCACAATATGTCAATATTGACACATTTAACATTAAACATATAAACATATTCAAGGTACGAAGGTAATTACAAACTTAATGCGATAAAGACTACCAAACTTAAGCAAGTGGAACATTTGTGTCGGTTAATTCGTGGGTTTCTAAATTTGGGTGCTTTTTTCTTATTACTTTTGCAATAAAGCCAGTAACATTGCTGAAGTTTGCCATGGATATACAAGGTCTTCGTATTAGTTGCATATTTTGATCATAACACATATTTTAAAATGCTATATAATAAACCACATATGGGTTGAAATTTGCAAATGCAGATTTTTAGTTTACCAAGAAGCGTTATTTTACGCAACATGATATCTATCTTTTAGACTTAACTCTAAGTGATGATGGTTCGCAACAGGACCGTGTGACGAAAACAACCTCATCATGAGGGAAATATTCGTCGGTCCAACCTGGAAGTGACCCCATCGTTTCAAGGGAACAAAACAAAAATTCCAAGCATGAAAGTTTTCAGAATTATGCACACTATAAGTAGTTAATAATTTATCAAAAATTTAGCTTAATCCGTCAACATCTGACGATAACTAAACTCACAATGTGTTTTCTTTATTTTTATTGTAGGGCCTATTGACATGTATGCTTTGAAATCTTTAGCTTAGTATATACTTCTTTTCCTGTTTTTTAGGTGATCATGAGAGCAACAACCTAAAATGATGCTTTACTTTTGAAATCCGAAAATGAGCATATGCATTCGTTTGATAACACTATCATCATAAAATTTTTGGATAACATGTCGTGAAGTTGGGTGGATCTTATCAAAAGAAGGTATGGCCAAAAGTAAGAATGTAAAATAGGAAAAATAATGATTATAGTTGAGAATTTGTTACCCGTTTCTTACATTTTGGACGTATAATGCAACTACGGTTTGTTACTATGGGAAACGTGTTCTGTATTGAGTACATATTAATATGCTAGAAAGACAAAACAAGAATATGAACTTGAACTTGGTATTACTTGGTTTTTTATTGACATATTCAGCTAACATGCTATGTACAGGTGGGGCATATAAATGGTCGAGAGAAGATTCTTCTTCCGGTGCCTGATCGATATATTTTGCAGCACAAGTTGGCCATGTAAATGGTCCAGAGAAGATTTTCCTTTCAGTACATTAATCAGCAATTTTTATAGTAAAGTGCACTATATTTTCGCGTAAGTAACGTGTGTGCGGATTTGGGTGTCTTCGTTTTGCAGACCCAATGGATTGGGGCTAATTGGATGTCAAATAAAAGAATAAGCCACTAATCATGTTTTTAATTGAAGGTTCATTCTGCGTTGGTAATGTATGTCAAATATCAAAATACTATTTCATTTGAGACTGTCCGTTAAGTAACTTATGTAATACACACAGGCTATTGGACGCTTCCCATAGGGACTTGAGAAACGTTGTCCCAAAACGGGCAAGTCATATGTGTTGGGTATTGCGTCAAAGCTGGTAAGCTTCTGCTTATAACTTAAACTAATGACTAATAAGCCGATTACCAACAGGCACTCGAGAAAGTAGTGTTTGGGTTTGATTATTTTGTAGTAAAAAATACTTGGAAATTCAACCAAATGTTAAATAAAATTTCAAAGGGATTTGTTTACAGAATGATTATGTGAGCTGGAAAGTAACATAAGCCCAACTTTTTATGTGACCTTTTGAATGCCACACAAAAGTATGTGTGGAAATGCAGAATAAAAAAACAAATTATTATGAAGGTTTTATACAGAATTAAGGTTTTGGCCGAATTTTGCTCAGGAAATACTAACCTGTAGTCAAATTAGGCGGTGACAATCTTCCATGGCCACAGGCTGCCAAACCATTATCAAGCACAAATGTTCCAGAATCTCCAAGGCAGGATGTTTAAGACAAACAGTGCAATCCTTAGGTATTATTGATACAGATGAGCTGCTACTTCTAGATGTTGAAGCGGTCAGTTATTGGCCATTATCATTTTTTTGGGCTAATAAACCACATTTTTGGTCGTCAGGTACAATTCAACCATGTTTATGATTATCGGTGCAATATGCTTTTCTGCATTTTTGTGAGTCTGTGAGTGTATGGTGGAGGCCAACTTTTAAATGATTATGCATCCGTATTGTCCTCCCCACGTCATCTAACACAAGGTAAGGATCTTTCATTTTTCATATACCCAATCTCTGATTTTTTACTGTATCAAGTAGACTTTTGCGTGAACTACCGGTTCTTCTTTACAAATAGGAGTAGTTAATAATTATTTATAGAATACGACACACATTGAATTTACATGTTTGATGCAACAGGAAACGGAAGCTATTGTGAGACCGATGCACCAGGGCTGAAATGGGAACTAAACTGGTAGCTGAAGTTGGCGCGTTTGGAGCTGAAATGGGTGACAGAACCATCTTTGGGCACATGTCTTCGTGACAGGTACTTAAGCTTTAGGAATTAGAAAATATTGCGTGTTTATATTGTTGTTAGAAATACGAGACGCTGTAGAATCGTTTAAAAATAAGAATTTTTATAGGACGATAATTGGAGACATGAAAAGGTTCTCTTTTTTCGGGAAAAAAAAAACGCAAAACAAAAATTCCGTCGCTAAAAAAATGCACATATCAAACCAATGTGTTTTTCATACTTGCTGACTATTCCATTAAAAAAAAAGTTTTTGCATTGTTCAAACTTTGTTTAGTTGTAACTTGAATAACTGTATTGGATGTCATAAAGTTGAGTTACGTGTGATTGGAAATGAAGAATAGGTCGACCAGTAGGTGGGTTTTCATGAATTAGTGTTAAAATTTAGATGCAACTGATTGTTGTTGATATGTACATGAAATGAATGTTTGCGTTTTATATCTATCTTTTTAACATGCAAGATAAAATTCAATGGATTATTTCTGTTGTTGATATTGTTTTACATACTCTTCTTGGTTGACTCAACATAGTTTTAAAACGTGGTCGCACAAATAGCTGATCATTATGCAGCAGAACATTGAATATGATGACTGTGCATCAGCAGCAGCAATTTCAACAGCGCCAAACGCATCAGGCGACACCCATTAACAATAAGGTCGTTTGGTGTTGTTTTTACGAAGGAAATTGGTTACACACCAAATGTTTGATGAAATGCTTAAAAGAAAGATGTATTTATAATTTATTTATTTTGGGTGTAATTTTGAAAGTTTTGTTTACAAGATGGATAATGAAGAAGATCACGTGAAGAGTTGCTTCCTAAAATCGAAAGAAGAATAACTAATGTTTGGTGAGATTATGAGAATTCAAGAGACTGTTGATAGGTATTAACACGAGGTTTTTGCCTATTACTTTGCTTTTCTTAATTTCCGTTCATATTTGTTGGTGTCGGTAACCATTCTTGGTTTGTATTATAATTTTAGATTTGTATCTGAGTTTATAGGTTGGACCATAGTACGTTTTCTATAAACAAATGTAATATGATATTGTTTTTTCGATGCAGAAGAGCAGGGTAACGTGTTACCTAAGGATGCAGATGTTCGTTTAATCTTTTGCCATCATCTGATACCTTCTTTTGAGACTGATTAAGATCAGCAGATGGCAAATTGGTGATTGCATTGATCTTTTGGTGGTTAAGATTCAGACCGATGAAAAACCAACATCGTTGATTAATGTACTTAGCCAGAGAAAGGTGACAAGCACGAGATGATGTCGTAAAAGTTAGTTTACTACAAATTCTATTTTCATATACTTTATTGTTTCTCATTTACTGTTGCTTCCTTTTTTCCTAGGCTCGAATACAAAGGATGATGCGACTAGANAACAGGAAACGGAAGCTATTGTGAGACCGATGCACCAGGGCTGAAATGGGAACTAAACTGGTAGCTGAAGTTGGCGCGTTTGGAGCTGAAATGGGTGACAGAACCATCTTTGGGCACATGTCTTCGTGACAGGTACTTAAGCTTTAGGAATTAGAAAATATTGCGTGTTTATATTGTTGTTAGAAATACGAGACGCTGTAGAATCGTTTAAAAATAAGAATTTTTATAGGACGATAATTGGAGACATGAAAAGGTTCTCTTTTTTCGGGAAAAAAAAAACGCAAAACAAAAATTCCGTCGCTAAAAAAATGCACATATCAAACCAATGTGTTTTTCATACTTGCTGACTATTCCATTAAAAAAAAAGTTTTTGCATTGTTCAAACTTTGTTTAGTTGTAACTTGAATAACTGTATTGGATGTCATAAAGTTGAGTTACGTGTGATTGGAAATGAAGAATAGGTCGACCAGTAGGTGGGTTTTCATGAATTAGTGTTAAAATTTAGATGCAACTGATTGTTGTTGATATGTACATGAAATGAATGTTTGCGTTTTATATCTATCTTTTTAACATGCAAGATAAAATTCAATGGATTATTTCTGTTGTTGATATTGTTTTACATACTCTTCTTGGTTGACTCAACATAGTTTTAAAACGTGGTCGCACAAATAGCTGATCATTATGCAGCAGAACATTGAATATGATGACTGTGCATCAGCAGCAGCAATTTCAACAGCGCCAAACGCATCAGGCGACACCCATTAACAATAAGGTCGTTTGGTGTTGTTTTTACGAAGGAAATTGGTTACACACCAAATGTTTGATGAAATGCTTAAAAGAAAGATGTATTTATAATTTATTTATTTTGGGTGTAATTTTGAAAGTTTTGTTTACAAGATGGATAATGAAGAAGATCACGTGAAGAGTTGCTTCCTAAAATCGAAAGAAGAATAACTAATGTTTGGTGAGATTATGAGAATTCAAGAGACTGTTGATAGGTATTAACACGAGGTTTTTGCCTATTACTTTGCTTTTCTTAATTTCCGTTCATATTTGTTGGTGTCGGTAACCATTCTTGGTTTGTATTATAATTTTAGATTTGTATCTGAGTTTATAGGTTGGACCATAGTACGTTTTCTATAAACAAATGTAATATGATATTGTTTTTTCGATGCAGAAGAGCAGGGTAACGTGTTACCTAAGGATGCAGATGTTCGTTTAATCTTTTGCCATCATCTGATACCTTCTTTTGAGACTGATTAAGATCAGCAGATGGAAAATTGGTGATTGCATTGATCTTTTGGTGGTTAAGATTCAGACCGATGAAAAATCAACATCGTTGATTAATGTACTTAGCCAGAGAAAGGTGACAAGCACGAGATGATGTCGTAAAAGTTAGTTTACTACAAATTCTATTTTCATATACTTTATTGTTTCTCATTTACTGTTGCTTCCTTTTTTCCTAGGCTCGAATACAAAGGATGATGCGACTAGATGAGCATGCTGGGAAGGCTGCTATAGCGGCCCTTCTGTTGGTGTGTAAGTAACAGCTCTATGTTGCCATTATTTCTTCATACGATCTATTTACAGTAAGTTAGAAAGGCTATAAATTTGTACTTTCATTTTATGAATGAAGCTAAAGCTTTGGAACTATTTTTATAAGATCTTTGCCAGCTTGAAAAGATGTTATAAAAATAGTTCCAAAGAAGGAACCAGGATCCGGTTCAGGCACAATATGTCAATATTGACACATTTAACATTAAACATATAAACATATTCAAGGTACGAAGGTAATTACAAACTTAATGCGATAAAGACTACCAAACTTAAGCAAGTGGAACATTTGTGTCGGTTAATTCGTGGGTTTCTAAATTTGGGTGCTTTTTTCTTATTACTTTTGCACTAAAGCCAGTAACATTGCTGAAGTTTGCCATGGATATAGCAAGGTCTTCGTATTAATTGCATATTTTGATCATAACACATATTTTAAAATGCTATATAATAAACCACATATGGGTTGAAATTTGCAAATGCAGATTTTTAGTTTACCATGAAGCGTTATTTTACGCAACCTGATATCTATCTTTTAGACTTAACTCTAAGTGATGATGGTTCGCAACAGGACCGTGTGACGAAAACAACCTCATCATGAGGTAAATATTTTTTGGTCCAACCTGGAAGTGACCCCATCGTTTCAAGGGAACAAAACAAAAATTCCAAGCATGAAAGTTTTCAGAATTATGCACACTAGAAGTAGTTAATAATTTATCAACAATTTAGCTTAATCCGTCAGCATCTGACGATAACTAAACTCACAATGTGTTTTCTTTATTTTTATTGTAGGGCATGTTGACATGTATGCTTTGAAATCTTTAGCTTAGTATATACTTCTTTTGCTGTTTTTTAGGTGATCATGAGAGCTACAACCTAAAATGATGCTTTACCTTTGAAATCCAAAAATGAGCATATGCATTCGTTTGATAACACTATCATCATAAAAGTTTTGGATAACATGTCGTGAAGTTGGGTGGATCTTATCAAAAGAAGGTATGGCCAAAAGTAAGAATGTAAAATAGGAAAAATAATGATTATAGTTGAGAATTTGTTACCCGTTTCTTACATTTTGGACGTATAATGCAACTACGGTTTGTTATTATGGGAAGCATGTTCTGTATTGAGTACCTATTAATATGCTAGAAAGACAAAACAAGAATATGAACTTGAACTTGGTATTACTTGGTTTTTTTATTGACATATTCAGCTAACATGCTATGTATAGGTGGGGCATATAAATGGTCGAGAGAAGATTCTTCTTCCGGTGCCTGATCGATATATTTTGCAGCACAAGTTGGCCGTGTAAATGGTCCAGAGAAGATTTTCCTTTCAGTACATTAATCAGCAATTTTTATAGTAAAGTGCACTATATTTTTGCGTAAGTAACGTGTGTGCGGATTTGGGTGTCTTCGTTTTGCAGACCCAATGGATTGGGGCTAATTGGATGTCAAATAAAAGAATAAGCCACTGTGCCGCGTGGATTGCAACACGCACTACGTTTACTCTCGAGGGATCTCGAGAAGCTTGCAATCCCCACCAGGCAGTGTACCTGACCGATGTAGTATAGTGTAGTGGCAAGATACCGGATGATCGTTCTCTCCGCAGGGAATAGTGTTCGTTGAGGCTAAAGGCTACTTAATCTAGGTCTAAGGGTGGAGGAAGATTCTTTTTGTATTTTTATATTTTATGAAGCAGGTAAAATCTCTGGTTTGGAGGAGAGGGCGGAATAGTTGCTAGTCAACTAACCCAGTTTCTACTTCTAATCTACTTATATTTTTGTATTTTTTAGTTTTGAGAAATCAGTGGTGGAGATAGTGTTTATTTAGATTTCATTACCCCTAACTATCTTTTACGCATGTATTAGTATGTTGAGTTTGCGTGGATGAGAGTGTATCCTAACAAGTCTTAGGGAGTGCGTTCAATTCCCTAACCTATAAGTTCCTACCTCACTCTTTGACGTAGTCCAGCATCTATCATTGAGCTCACCGATAGCACCTATGCATAAATACTACCTTAAACACGATAACGCACATACGATTCACGTTTCTAAAGACGTTCAAGCTTGTTACCCGTATAGGAGATTAGCCAGTTTTTCTCTAGTCTACGTAGATGAAACATTCACCAAACACAATCACAACATACACATCACATGAATAATCAATAGTTAGGTTTCATTAGATCTAAGCAAACACAAAGTAAATTAGCCTAGCATGTTGAAGAAAGACAAGCACAAGCATATATCACACAACACATAGACATATTGTATGAATAAAGACTTATCTTGGATTAAACATGCAAGTTAGAGGGGTTAGGATACCCTCTAAGGTCTGTAATACACCGTACTAGGGGTTTAACCCTAGAGTTCCACTCCAAATTCCTCTCAAATTCCTTTTAAGTTAAAAAAAAACGTTCTATATATATAGAAAACGTGGGCTGACGACGTCAGCCCAATAGGTGACGTCGTCAGCTCGGCGATTAGGGTTTCCTGACGGCCTTGCTTGACGTGGTCATAATTGCTGGTTCCAGATCTGACGGCCTTGGTTGACGGCGTCACCAAATTGCACTACAAACTCTCTGGCCCGTCACGAGTATTTTCCAATTCTTCACTTCACTTGTTCCTGACGGCGTCACTTAGTAGAGTGTGACGGCGTCACCTTCTGTGATCTTCAAGGTCTTTTGAGTTTTTGTTGTTTTCCGCACTTTTTCACTCCGAAAAAGCCCGAAAATGCTTCTTTTGTGATTTTCCCTTCAAAAGTACCTAAAATGAGAAAAGAAACGACTTTGTGTGAAATCCAAACCAAAAACATACGACTTAGGACTCAAAATGACCCCTAAAAACGTAACATTTTTCGTCTCATCAGCCACTAATCATGTTTTTAATCGAACGTTCATTCTGCGTTGGTAATGTATGTCAAATATCAAAATGCTATTTCATTTGAGATTGTCCGTTAAGTAACTTATGTAATACACACAGGCTATTGGACGCTTCCCATAGGGACTTGAGAAACGTTGTCCCAAAACGGGCAAGTCATATGTGTTGGGTATTGCGTCAAAGCTGGTAAGCTTCTGCTTATAACTTATACTAATGACTAATAAGCCGATTACCAACAGGCACTCGAGAAAGTAGTGTTTGGGTTTGATTATTTTGTAGTAAAAAATACTTGGAAATTCAACCAAATGTTAAATAAAATTTCAAAGGGATTTGTTTACAGAATGATTATGTGAGCTGGAAAGTAACATAAGCCCAACTTTTTATGTGACCTTTTGAATGCCACACAAAAGTATGTGTGGAAATGCAGAATAAAAAAAACAAATTATTATGAAGGTTTTATACAGAATTAAGGTTTTGGCCGAATTTTGCTCGGGAAATACTAACCTGTAGTCAAATTAGGCGGTGACAATCTTCCATGGCCACAGGCTGCCAAACCATTATCAAACNTACAGAATGATTATGTGAGCTGGAAAGTAACATAAGCCCAACTTTTTATGTGACCTTTTGAATGCCACACAAAAGTATGTGTGGAAATGCAGAATAAAAAAAACAAATTATTATGAAGGTTTTATACAGAATTAAGGTTTTGGCCGAATTTTGCTCGGGAAATACTAACCTGTAGTCAAATTAGGCGGTGACAATCTTCCATGGCCACAGGCTGCCAAACCATTATCAAACACAAATGTTCCAGAATCTCCAATGCAGGATGTTTAAGACAAACAGTGCAATCCTTGGGTATTATTGATACAGATGAGCTGCTACTTCTAGATGTTGAAGCGGTCAGTTATGGGCCATTATCATTTTTTTGGGCTAATAAACCACATTTTTGGTCGTCAAGTACAATTCGACCATGTTTATGATTATCGGTGCAATATGATTTTCTGCATTTTTGTGAGTCTGTGAGTGTATGGTGGAGGCCAACTTTTAAATGATTATGCATCCGTATTGTCATCCCCACGTCATCTAACACAAGGTAAGGATCTTTTATTTTTCACATACTTAATCTCTGATTTTTTACTGTATCAAGTAGACTTTTGCGTGAACTACCGGTTCTTCTTTACAAATAGGAGTAGTTAATAATTATTTATAGAATACGACACACATTGAATTTACATGTTTGATGTAACAGGAAACGGAAGCTATTGTGAGACCGATGCACCAGGACTGAAATGGGAACTAAAATGGTAGCTGAAGTTGGCGCGTTTGGAGTTGAAATGGGTGACAGAACCATCTTTGGGCACATGTCTTCGTGACAGGTACTTAAGCTTTAGGAATTTGAAAATATTGCGTGTTTATATTGTTATTAGAAATACGAGACGCTGTAGAATCGTTTAAAAATAAGAATTTTTATAGGACGATAATTGGAGACATGAAAAGGTTCTCTTTTTTCGGAAAAAAAAAAACGCAAAACAAAAATTCCGTCGCTAAAAAAATGCATATATCAAACCAATGTGTTTTTCATACTTGCTGACTATTCCATTAAAAAAAACGTTTTTGCATTGTTCAAACTTTGTTTAGTTGTAACTTGAATAACTGTATTGGATGTCATAAAGTTGAGTTACGTGTGATTGGAAATGAAGAATAGATCGACCAGTAGGTGGGTTTTCATGAATTAGTGTTAAAATTTAGATGCAACTGATTGTTGTTGATATGTACATGAAATGAATGTTTGCGTTTTATATCCATCTTTTTAACATGCAAGATAAAATTCAATGGATTATTTCTGTTGTTGATATTGTTTTACATACTCTTCTTGGTTGACTCAACATAGTTTTAAAACGTGGTCGCACAAATAGCTGATCATTATGCAGCAATTTCAACAGCGCCAAACACATCAGGCGACACCCATTAACAATAAGGTATGTGTTTTAGCAATATATGAGTATAGTGTTTTTTAAGTAGATAAGTTGTTTCGAGTGTTTGGATGTTACTGAACACCGGCAATAAAAAACAGGCCCGCCCGCAACAACTGAAAAAACATTTGACGAAATAAACAGCTGTGCAACCACTGAAAAAACATTTGACGAAATAAACAGGCACGCCTGCAACGCGGCGTCCGTCGCCAATCTTGTAAAATACAAAACAAAACAAGACACTAATACGGCCCCAAATTGCCATACGAACGAAAAAATCAGATTAGTTAAAGACCCAAATTTTCAAATGGCCTACTTTTTATTACAAAAGCCCAAACGACAAAAGTGATCCACCAGGATGTGACAAAATTTCTTACCACGTGCCATATATTTTATCCATGCAATCGCAAGAATTTTTGTCATAAACAAATTCCAAACGAACAATAGCCACATATTCTGATGATCCCTTAAGATCGATTGAACAAAAACCATCAATCCATAATCCAATTGTAGCGAATTCTATAACACCAAAATCAAATGATTTTTTCCCCCTTCTTCTTCATGGCTAAACGGATCTCACTCGGATATCACTTGTTGGTCGTTCAAAAGACGAATCAAATAACAAAATCAAGTAACGAAACGGAATCCTTATTCGAAACTATCATACCAAATACAAAATCAAATTTCAAAGATATCAAGTACAAAATTCCAATTTAAATGTACAAAAAACACTAATGTCATTAGCCTATACGTATTTATAAGCAACCAATAACCTAAAAAACAACCAAATTTTAAAGCTACTCAACTTAGAAAACAGACCATAAACTTATATTCATCCAAAACAGAATTTATGTAACAAATCTTAGAGTTTAAGTCACTTTCTAACGCACCCATTTACATGTAATGTGTTAGCGTCGTCACCTGTAGGCTGTAGCTATATGAGTTAACTAACCAATGCTTAAATTCCAAGAAATAACGTTCACAGTTTGGTCTACGGTGAATAGACAAATTTGACTTTACTTGAGTTTTGAAAATTCTAGTTTGACCATGCAAGTATGTTCTCCTTCAAATAAAAATCTATAAGATAAAGTATTATTTTGAGGGTTTGCGTATTGTAAAAATCAAAGCGAAGTATTTGTGAGAAATGAATCAATACCTGCCCATCAATCTGAAAAGCTTCCGTTTCTTCTTATTTGTCTCCATCATTTCTACTTGTCTGTTAACCTCAGCAGCGATAAGCACCATTACTGCAAACCAAAACATAACTGATGGCCAAACCTTAGTTTCAGACGATAAAACTTTTGAAATGGGATTTTTCAGTCCCTCCAATGTTTCAAGCAATCGGTATTTGGGAATCTGGTATAACAAAATAGCTGTCAGGACTGTCGTATGGGTAGCTAATAGAGAGATTCCACTTACTGATAACTCAAGCGTGTTAGTACTTGATGGTAATGGAACTCTAATCCTCTTTAATAGTACAAATAGGAGGATCTGGTCATCGAATTCATCGGTTATCGGAAATAATCCAGTTGCACAAATTCTAGATACAGGAAATCTTGTTATCAGGAATGAAAATGATAATGATCCCGAGAATTACTTGTGGCAAAGTTTTGATTATATTGGTGATACATTCCTACCAACCATGAAATTCGGGAAGGACTTTGTAAAAGGTTTAGATAAATATTTAACATCATGGAAGACTGCTGATGATCCTTCACCTGGCGAGTATACAAATAGATTTGATCCTGATGGATACCCGCAAATTCTTCTGAGGAAAGGTTCTGAAGTGGAGTATAGTTCTGGGCCATGGAACGGGTTGCGGTTTAATGGGATGCCTAGTTTAAAACCAAATGATATTTACACATTCGAGTTTGAATTCAATGAAAAGGAACTTTATTACAAGTATGAGCTTGTTGATAATTCCGTTGTGTCCAGAATGATTTTAAGCAACGATGGGAATATAGAACGCCTTACTTGGATTGAACGGACACAAGAGTGGGAGATTTATGTGACTGCACAGATGGATAACTGTGACAGTTACGGATTATGTGGTCGATATGGTATCTGTAACATTAACGATTCCCCTGCTTGTGGATGCCTAAGAGGATTTGATCCAGGATTCCCAGATGAGTGGAGAAGAGCAGATTGGAACGGGTGTGTGAGGAAAGTTCAGCTGAACTGTGAGGGTGGAGATGGGTTCATTAAGCAGTCGGGCGTGAAGTTGCCAGATACACGGAAAACACAGTTTAATGTGAGTATGAACCTTGAAGAGTGTGAAAAAGTATGCTTGAGCAACTGTAATTGTACAGCTTATGCAAACCTAGATATTAGATCAGGAGGAAGTGGGTGTTTGATTTGGTTGGATGATTTGATTGATATCAGAACATATGCTGAAGATGGGCAAGATATCTACATACGAATGGCTGCCTCAGAATTACGTAAGAAAGTCAACATTAGTTTATGTGATGTATTTGTGTTTATTCAAGGTTTGGATAACTTTACTTTAATTTATGCAACAGAAATGGCAGCTAAATCAAAGACGAGAGTGAGAATTATAGTCATTCCCTTAGTCGTGGGATTGACTTTGCTACTCGGCATATGCTTGCTTGTTTACAAGAGAAGGAAACAGAAAAATAATGGTAGTGCCTTTGTCATATCCGATAAGTTGATCAATCGTTTCATATTTCCTTATTCTTTTTGTTTTGTGTTGTTTTGTTAGGAGTTATAAACAGGTCCTATTAACATGCGAGTTACTAATGGTGTAATTATGTTTTACAGATGTAAGTACCGTTGTTCTTGAAAACATCTATGTCAATGAGAACAAAAGCGAAGATTGGGAATTGCCATTGTTTGACTTCAACACAATAGCCAATGCAACAAACAACTTTTCAGATAGCTGCAAACTTGGAGAAGGTGGTTATGGTCCTGTCTACAAGGTACTATTACTCATAAATTTTGGTACCATCATTGGTATGGTTCACGATCTACAATCTTAGAACTACCATCACTCTTTTATAACTAAAATCGATCAACTGAATGTTGAATTCAAGTCAAACTTTACTGAAGTTTGGATGGCTATAAACTTAAACAATCATACCCTCTTCCTATTCCAAATGTGAATTTATTTTCAGGGAATGTTTGAGGATGGGAAAGAAATCGCTGTGAAGAGGAACTCAGGAAAATCGATTCAAGGACTGAACGAGTTCCAAAACGAGGTTCAGTGTATTGCTAAACTACAGCACCGAAACCTTGTGAAGCTTATAGGATGCTGCATTGGTGAAGAGGAAAGGATATTGATCTACGAATACATGCCCAATAAAAGCTTAGATTCTTTCATTTTTGGTGAGTTTCTCTTCAAATCTAACTACTATGACTAACATTTTAATTTGCTCTTAATACTTATATCTAATGTTAGTCATCATGGAATAAGAACTGATGCTTCTGATATAATGAGCAGATGAAGGAAAGAGAAAGTCATTGGACTGGTCCAAGCGCTACAGTGTTATTATTGGGATTGCAAGGGGACTTCTCTATCTTCATCAAGACTCGAGACTAAGAATCATTCATAGAGATCTAAAAGCAAGCAACATACTACTTGATAAAGAGATGAATCCGAGAATTTCAGATTTTGGTTTGGCAAGAAGTATGGAAGGAAGTGACACCTCGGCAAATACAAGAAGAGTAATGGGAACCTAGTAAGACTTCATGTCAACATTATTTATAAATTCAACTTCAACTATATCTAATCAAAGCTAACTGATTTGTCCATTAACTTCCTGCAGTGGTTACATGGCACCTGAGTATACCATTGATGGGATATACTCCACCAAATCTGATGTCTTTAGCTTTGGTGTATTGGTATTAGAAATAGTAAGTGGAAAGAAAAATAGAGGATTTCAAGATGCTAATCACGATCTCAATCTTCTTGGACATGTAAGTTGCACCTAATGTTTTTTTCTAATCACAACAAAAGCCTCTACTTTAGTTAAGAATACTTCGAGCATGATAATATGTCATTTTAGTACTTTGTTCCTATTTGTCCAATACAGCATCTTGGTACCGTGCATATCTTTTAATTTATATACTAACATGACATCTATTGCTCAGGCATGGAGGCTTTACAATAACAGGAAGCATGTGGAGCTCATCGACAGCATTATCAAAGGGCCTTATATTGTATCAGAAGTGAGCCGAGCAGTTCACATAGGTTTACTATGTGTGCAAAAGTATCCTGAAGACAGACCAGACATGCCTATAGTGGTTCTTATGCTAGGTAGCCAAATTCCACTGCCTGAACCTAAAGAACCTGGTTTCTATACCGAAAGAAGACCACAAGAGGCAAACTCGTCATCTAATAATCCTGAATGGAGTTCATACAACCGCTTATCCATCACATACCCAGAACCTAGATAGTAAAAACCTATTCTATATACATATTTCTGTTAGCATAATAGCCCATTGTGGCCACGAGACCATATTTAGTGTTTAGGGTTTTACCCTTTGTTTCTAGTATATATACTCATTGCATGTACGCTTGTCTTTGTTAATCAATTCAATAAGACTTTGTATTGTGCTTTTAGATTCTACAATTTCTATATACTATCTACAAAGACATGTTATATTCGGTTTATGATAGATGTACTAAGAATTAAGATGATGCTTTTGTCATTCAAACTTACAGGTGATTCTGACTTCTTAAGCATATTTATATATGACTTCTTGAGAATATTTACAGATGATGCTTCTGTTCATTCAATTACATAATGCTTAATTAAATTTTAATTGAGACGTGAAATCTGAACGAAATGTGGTTATGATTCTATGAAGTCAAGTAAAACCAACATTAAGATCGCCAAAAGTCTAAAGCATATATGAAGAAATACAGGATTTGAACTAGGCTTTCGAATGCAATTACACGGGAAATTGGTCCAGTGAAGCGGCTATGGCTTACTACAAAAAGGAATGGTATGATTGAATCCGTACAAAAGAACTTTGAACTTATAACATATGTAATTATTACTTACTTATCTAGCGTTTAAAAGTGAAACCGTAACATAATTGTTTGAGTTTGGTGTTTGCACGCTACTTGTACACTCAGAACTAGGTTCTGTATAAAAGCCAGGCCGCTTTGGCTGAGGTAGTTCACCATCGCTACTCAACATCATAACCACCATAGCCATGTCTGGTCTATCATTCGGGTTATGTTGAATGCATAATAAACCAACATGAATTGACCGCATGACTTCAAATTTGTCGCATGAAGTTGAAAAAGATTCATCAGCTAGTTCCAAGGCCTTTCCGTCTACATAGAGTTTCCATGCCTAAAGACCAATGAATCAAAACACATCAGGATGAAAGAAATGGTTGATTTCACATTTTTAATGCAAATTTTCAATTATCTTACATGTCCAAGAAGGCTGTGGCTATGAGATAGATGGAAGAATCCCCTGTTTCTCTTCCCGCTTACAATTTCCAGTATCATAACACCAAAGCTAAATACATCTGATTTAATTGAAAACTTTCCGTCTCCAGCATACTCGGGGGACATGTACCCACTGCACCAAGATGTCCATCATTTATATACATCAGACAAATTTTTTTTCTTGGGTCCTTATATAATATGAAAAGGAAAATTTGAAAATGTGACATCCCAAAGCCCAAAACAGTGGACTAATCCAATAACTTCTTGATCAACTTAAGAACATGATCTAAGCAAGCTAATAAGTTATTAGTAGGCTAAGAGCCAAAACACATTCAAACTTCTCTTATTTTATCAATGTTCTGGAAAGTGTTGCTATATAATATTGTGACTACGTCTTATCTATTTGATATGAGATACAGTAGATGTATGTAATTTCACCAAAAAAATTTCATGATATAAGTAATTTTACTGAAATTTTAAAGCATAGAATGCATTTAAAGTAAACTCTTACTAAGTCCCAACCACTCGTTTAGTATTTCTTTCAGTCTCATTTCCTCCAAAGCTTCTTGCGAGACCAAAATCTGATATTTTTGGATTCATTTCACGATCGAGCAAAATGTTGCCAGCCTTAAGGTCTCTATGAATGATTAGAAGTCGAGAATCTCGATGAAGATAAAGTAAACCTCTAGCAATCCCATTGATAATATGGAATCTTTGTGACCAGTCGAGCGTTTTGCTTTTGGTTTCATCTACAAAAGATTTATATCCATTACATTGTTTTCACGAATGCATGAGATGAATTTGTACATCTAAACTTTTGGATGTTCAACTTACCAAATAGATATGAGTCAAGGCTGCCATTAGGCATGTACTCATAAACCAATAACTTTTCGGTCTCATCGATGCAGAAACCTAGCATTTTAACAAGGTTTCGATGTTGAAGCCCGGAAATGAAGATAACTTCATTTTTAAACTCTTCAGCTCCTTGTGTAGAACATAGTGATAGCCGTTTCACTGCAATTTCTCTGCCGTCCTCAAGAAGCCCCTTCACGAAGATGTAAATGGATAATTAACCGATTTAATAGGCAAACTTTATGTCAAAATATATGTAGTACCTTGTAAACTGGTCCAAAACCACCCTCACCGAGCTTGTTATTGGTTGAAAAATCATTCGTTGCAACGCTCAATGTGGTAAGACCGAAGAATGGGAGGTCTAGATGATCCCCATAAACAAATGAATTGTGTTTACCTATGGTTGCAAAATCAAGATCGGGTGCCAATCCAATCCCATATTAGAAAAAGAGAAAAAAATTAAATGCCTATATATAAATTTGAGGAGTTACTCCTCTGTTATTTGCCAATTGGTTTTACAGAGGAACCTCATTCGGCTTATATTCTAACACACAGGAAATTTAGAAAGTATAGATACATAATAAAAGTGATTTACCTTGTGACTTGGCTTTCTTCTTCTTCTTCATGATGATCAATATACATAGTCCCAGTAGAATCACGAATCCTAGAGTAGCAGGGATTACAATTGCTCGAACTAATTGTGTTTTGCTTCCCGATCCCCTTATGTCTTTCTCTAAAACAATACAAAATTTGATAGTTATAGTTTTAGTAATTCTAAGCAAATGAGATGTGAACTTTCGACTCACATAAATCAAATTGCATATCTTTTACCTACAATATTAAGCTTTTACCTAATTCGACAGCGCTCATTCGTATGTAAATGTCTTGCCCGTTATCAGGAAGTATTCTCATATCAGTGAATTCATTGTACCATATCAAACAACCAATACCTTGTTTAATGTCCAAAGTCGCGTAAGCCGTACAATTGCACTCATTTTTACATTTCACCTTGCATTGCTCCATCGTCATATTCCTATCAAACCATGATTGTCGAGTGTCGGGTAATTTCACAAATGAATACTTTCTAAACCCTTCCCCAACACTGCAATTCAATGGTATCTCTCTTTGACAACCGCTCGACCAATCAGAAATTTCCCATTGATCCGGCCTTTTAGGAGTAAACCCTCTCATACACCCACAATTAGGCGATTGCGCGATGTCACAAATCCCATGAACTCCACACAATGCATATCGTTCACAACTATCTGTTGTGAGTGAAGAATATAGAAGCCAACCTTGCGTTCCTGTGATCCAATACCATTGCTGCATGTTTCCTTCTGGACTTATTGTCAACTTACTAAGAACCGATTTATCTTTTAATACAAATACAGACGAAATCTCGTTTTCATCCATATGATAAAAACTTTCATATATGGGATTCCCGTGGTTATTCGTGCTGCCACTAAATGCAAGACCGTTCCAAGATCCCAGCCTATACTCAATCTTATCTCCATTTTTTTGATATATTTGCGGGAATCCATTAAAATCCATATAAATCATATATTGGCCTTGTGAAGGATCATCATCACTTTTCCATGATGTAAAGTTCGTAATCAAACCCCTTTCCAAATTTCTCCCAAATTTCAAACCTGGCATATTGGTATCTCCTGGATGATCAAAACTCTGCCAAATGTAATTTTCTGGTCCAGCTTCACTATCAACGACCATAAAATTTGAAGTATCCAACAACTGAGCCACCACGTGTTTAGTGTCTCTTGACGTATTCGATGCCCAAATGATTCGGTTGGAGCTGGAGTCACGAAGCACCAACAATCCACCCGGATTGAGAGTTAGCTCACCAGTTTTGTTACTAATTGGAGTCTCTCTATTGGCAACCCAAACAATGGTGCCAGTTGCAAACTTTTTGTACCATATGCCTAGATATCGGTTTTGGGAGGTGTTGCTCGGGCTAAAGAACCCGAGCTCGAATGACTCTTGGGCTGACACAATAGTTTCACCATCTCTAAGGGTTTGGTTTATGGATATGGTGTCTGCTGCTATGGTACATGTAAGTAATGTATGGAAACAAAAGAAAAGTATGGTTAATACCTCCATTAATGAGATAATTGCTCTAAAGTAGATTATAATGCATACTTTTTAGAAGTACTATTTAAGTTATTTAACTATTTGGTTAATAATTGAGGTCGAACGGGTCCAGGTACGCTGCTCTGTTTTTTATTTATGGAAACATAGTTGTCACGATTCTAGCGGTCGCTTCATTTTCAATAAATAATTCAGTCAATTCAACAAAAATTGAGAATATATTTTTGAAGTCAAATTTGTACTACAACTTAATATCGAACTTTCTCAAAAAAGTATACTTAAATTTTAAGCAACACACTTACTAATAATAGAAAACAATGTTACATATTAATTGTTTTAAATTTATAGATTTGTAACAGCCTTTAATAAGTACCTAATAAATGTTATTTTTAAAACATCCTTAGAATAAAAAATACATCTTATTATACATATTGTATAAATTAATAAACCACACAAAGCTTTATACAATTTATATGAAAACAAGTTGATGTTACACATAGTTTTAAAAACCAGACCGGACCAATCGGAGTCACCATCAGTTCGGCTAGCTTATAAAAGCAGTCTGAAAACGAACCTGAGATGACCGTCGGAACCGGAAACAACAGATTAATTGGGCCGGACCGGGACTATTTTCTTCATGTTTTTCTCAGATTAATCAGCTCGTTATTGTTATTTTGTTGGTGTCTGGACTTTAATCATAGGGTATCCGGCCCCGCAACGCGTGGGTACCCTGTTAGTATATGTTAACGAGTTGAGTTATTTTACATTCATTTTATTTTCATATATTTTATAGAATTGTTTTTAGAACGACAACTAACTATCTCACAATATACAAGTCACATATTATCTCACAACATACAACCATTTTGATTTGAGAGCTTTTTACACAAGAAAATGTACCATTGAAATACAAGCCCTTTAGTATATATTTTAATGGATTAATCTTCACCACACAAATGATTTAATGGTCCAAATCATACAATAAAAAAACATCTACTCCCACCCCTCCGACCACACTCATTTTTAATTAAAACTCATTTCACATTTATTTTTTAAGAATAATATATCTAAAAGACCGTTAATCGTTAGGTGAAACAAATTGCACGATTACAACAAGAATTTAATTATTTTTCAATAGAGTGACACCTTCATATACTTTCGATAATTTTATTTTTATTTTTATTTTTTATTGTATTTTTTTGGTTTTTCCGCAGTGCAGTATTTTGCTCGATATATCACATGTGATATAACACTAATTTGTAAGTTCGAACACTCAACATGTTGTTGTAACAAAGGTCTCGTAACTTTAGTATCGTAATCCAAGAGGTGATAAGTTACACAACAAAACCTTAGAAATAAGTCTCGTAAATGAGGTCTCATAACTTAGGTATCGTAAGAAAAATTATAACGGCTTAGAAAAGTCACTAAAGAACGAGTTTTGCAAACAAATGGTCTCGTAACTCAAACCTTGAGAGAGCTCGCAAAACAAGTCTCTCAAAGAATAAACCCTAATTTTGCAAAGGTTCACAAACTAAGTCTCTTAAGTTTTGAAACCCTAATCTTGCGAAAGTACTTTTGAGAGATTTCCTAATTAAGAACTTGTGAAACTTTTGCAAAAACACTTTTACAATTTAACAAAAACGTATCTCAAATCTCGTTGAATGTTTTTCCAAAAACGTTTTTACAATTTAACCACGAAAAAAATGATTAAACCAAAGATTTAGAACACGAAAAATATTTCTAGAGAGAGAGAGAGAGAGAGAGAGAGAGAGTAACGAGTTTAAAACGACAAAAACGTAAAATTTTACTTCTAATGACAATCTTAAGCTAAAACTAACACAATTAAACACAACAACGTATCATATTTGGCTCCGATACCAATTGTCAAGACCATAAAACTGATATTAGGTTGATATTTGTGGTGGCTGGTGGTAAACCAGTCAAACACACCCATGGTGAGGTTGAGAGACCTTAAGAGACTAGAGAGGAAGAGGGAATAGTGTTAAAGAAAGATAAAATTATTATTACAACACACCTCCCAAGTGAAGCTTGGGAGTAATTGATAGGAACTCTCTCAACTTTACAATAGTTGAGAGAGTTCGCAACTTATTCATTCCTCTCTCGACTATACAAGTGTCGAGAGGTTATAAAACCTAATCTAGTAAATTATCTGTATTTTTGTGCTCTAATAGATAGCAAAGGATGCGTAATTTTTAATGCAAAAAAAAGATTAATCATTTGAAGTTATACACAAATACTTATGCTCATTCACTACATCATATAAAATGTTTGAACTTACAAAGTAATGTTATATCACATGTGATCCATCAAGCGGGTTTGATATCACATGTAATATATCAAGCAAAATACTGCAAAGAGAAAAAACTAAAAAATACCAAAAATACCAAAAAAAAGTTTATCGAAAGTATTTGAAAGTGCCACTCTATTGAAAGATAATGTAATGCTCGTCAGGATGATGTAATTTATGCAGGTTAATGGTTTACTGTTTTTAAGATACGTAATTTGAAAAATAATGTGGTGGAAGTGGGTTTTAATTAATAATCGTCTCATTTTTTCTCAGTATGCAGAAAAATAATAGTCCCTGAAGTAAATTCTTTTATTAATTATCATTTATTATTTATTACAGTATTTTTTATATATACAATACAATAAGCCAGATAGGTTAGCTTAATTAGATATTTGTTATCTAATTTGTAGGCCTACTGATTTGTTACTCCTTCATATCAAAATAAATATCCATTCCAAAGTAAATATCAACTACTACAACAATTTATTATTGTTTTCAATCAATAAGGTGGAACTTTTAATCTTATCTGTAAATTAGCATTCAGAGTTATATAATTAAGACAAATATATTGAATTGGGTACGTAATTAGGGAAAATAATTGGGGTGCCTAATTGTGTGACTAATATTATGCCTAAAGGGACGTGGAAGTATTTAATTGGTTTATGAAAAAGTGGGTCCATGTACTATCACCAATAGCGGGATGCCACGTAATATTAGGCCTATAATTAGGCATATGAGTTAGGCATGCCAATCAATGCTCCGTAATTAGTAACCCATCCACATATTGTTCAATGGCACTTTAATTGTGTTCGTTAGTGGATTGCATATGTAGCTACTTGCTAATGTTATAAAATCTGCTGTTCAGAAGAGAGAATATTGATGCATCAGTTTCCATTCATGGGAATACATCGGACAATCTCTTGTTCAAAACTATGCTTGATGTGTATACAGGACAAACATGACTTAATGTAATATAAATTCCTCAAAATATTACAGGACCACTCATATATGCTAAAATTTACCTGTTACTGCTATACAAGTTTGATTTGAAAATGATTAGTTTACCTAGGATTGAGAAGTGTAACCGTGACATCATTGTTTGAATGTTGTGTTTGTATGCTGGCAGAGTTTTCAGGTCCAAATCTATCATCTTCGGTATAGAAACCGGGTTGTTTTGGTTCTGGCAACGGACCATCACTGCCCAACATCATGACCACTGTTGACATGTTAGGTCTATCTATTGGGTTCTGTTGAACGCATAATAAAGCGACATGGATGGTGAGCAAGACTTGAGAGATATGCTCTGTCTCAATCAAAGATGCATTAACCAGCTCTAAAGTCTTCCTTTCTCTATGGAGTCTCCAAGCCTAATTATTTGATAAATTAATATGCATATATAACAACTGAGAAAAAAAAAAAAAAAAAAAAAAAAAAAAAAAAAAAAAAAAAAAAAAAAAAAAAAATCTACACAAAAACTGAAGTACTTTAGAGTATTATCTTACATGTCCAAGAAGGTTGTGATGATGATCTTCATGAAAGAATCCCCTGTTTTTCTTTCCGCTTACTATCTCCAAAACTAAAACACCAAAGCTGAATATGTCTGATTTAACAGAGAATATCCCGTCCCCTGCATACTCCGGAGACATGTATCCACTGCATCAAATTGTAGGTTATGTCAACAAACTAGACATCATTCAGACCCATAAAAACTTCATTGATTTTTTTCTTCTCTTAATAGTAATAAAAAAGAAATGATGAATTCTTACTATGTTCCAACCACTCTTTTGGTATTTGTTTCGGTTTCATTTCCTCCAAAGCTTCTTGCAAGACCGAAATCTGATATCTTAGGGTTCATATCCTGATCAAGCAAAATGTTGGCAGCTTTGAGGTCTCTATGGATGATTCGTAGTCGTGAATCTTGATGAAGATAAAGTAGACCTCTAGCGATCCCATTAATAATATGGAAACGTTGTGACCAGTCAAGTAGTTGGCTTCCATTTTCATCTGAAAAGAGGAGACATATATTAGTCTCTCATCTTGACTGATAAACCTTACGCTATATATAGTCACTACAAGGATATTGTCTTTTACTGACATACCTAAATTATAATGAAACCTCGTAAAAAAAGCAACTAAAGGTTACAAGATGTTTACTGTGTGGAGCGTACCAAAAATAAATAAGTCAAGACCTTTGTTAGGCATGTACTCATAAATTAACATTCTTTCTTGCCGTTCAACGCAACATCCTAGAATCCTGACAAGATTACGATGTTGAAGCATGGAAATAAATAAAACCTCATTCTTGAACTCTTCAACTCCCTGTGTGGAATCAGCGGAGAGCCGTTTCACTGCAATTTCTAGCCCATCCTCTAAAATTCCCTTATTGTATTTAAAAAAAATTATTGTTTTAGACAGATATAATTAAATTAGATTCATGACAAATTGTTGAAACTATGATTCAAGATTATAAAGTACTTTGTAAACTGGTCCAAAACCTCCCTCGCCGAGCTTGTTGTTGGGTGAGAAGTTGTCGGTTGCGACGAGCAGTGTTGACAGACTAAACACTGGTAGCTGTATCTCTCCTTTTTGTTCAATTGTATCTTGTGTTGCTACAAATACAGGAGCTATCACTGGATCAAAACCACAATGCCCAAATTAAATGGATATGTTTCAGGAGGACAATAAAATGAGATAAGAGAAACTAGTTACCTTGTGCCATCGCCTTTTGCTTCCTTTTGCTCTTGACAATTAACACACATAGTCCAAGTAGAATAGCTAATCCCACACTCACAGGGATGGCTATAATCGTCACTGATCTCGTTTTACCTGATAACTTTTTGTCTTTCACTATAGATATAAAGTTACAAGGTTAGAAAATTTTCATTTTTTAATGGTAACAAGATAATAGTTTAATTACCTAATTCTGCAGCAGCCATCCTTATGTATATATATTGTCCATTTGAAAAAGCCCTCATATCGTTTAATTCATCATACCATAACAAACAACCGATATCATTTTTAATGTCCAAAGTCGTATAAGCTGTACAATTACACTCCTCCCTACACTTCAATTCACATTGTTCTATGGTCATGCTCTTGTCGAACCATGACTGTCGAGTGTCTGGTAATTTGATAGATGTATACTTTCGAAACCCATCTCCAGCAGCACAATCCAATGGTATTATCCTACGGCATCCACCTGTCCAATCTGAAATTTTCCATTGACTGGGATTATTTGGCGTAAACCCTTTCAAACAGTCACATGATGGAGACTGCTCAATGTCACAGCTTCCATAGACTCCACACAACCCATATCGAACACAATTATCCACTGTTGGTGTCAAATAAAGAAACCATCCTTGGGTTCTATTAATCCAATTAAACCATGCCATTTCGCCTAACGGACTTAACTTCATCTTTGTAAGAACCGACGAGTTAATCAAATTAAATGTGGCATAAGTCTCTATATGATTAGAATTATACCCGAAAGTGAAAATCGGATTAGGCTTCAAACTTGGCATGCCAGTATACCCAAGACCATTCCATAATCCAAGTCTATACTGGATCTCATCTCCATTCTTTTGGAATATTTGTGGGAACCCATTGAAATCCCAATACACCATATAGGGACCAGGAGAAGGATCATCATCACTTTTCCATGATGTAAAGTTTGTAATCCAGCCCCTTTCCAAATTTCTCCCAAATTTCATATCTGGCATATTGGTATTTCCTGGATGATCAAAACTCTGCCAAATATAATTTTCCGGTCCATCTTGATCATCATTGTAAACCATAAGATTCCCACTATCATATAGCCTAGCTAAAGGGTTCCGGATTGCTCCAAATAAATCCGATGACCAAATGATTTTATTTAAGGCAGAGTCACGAAGAATCAAAGTTCCATCCGGACGAAGAGTTAGCTCTCCAGTTTTGTTTCTGATTGGCATCTCTCTATTGGCAACCCAAGCAACAGTGCCCGAGGCTAACCTTTTGTACCATATGCCTAAATATCGGTTTTGGTTCGTCTTTCCCGGGCTAAAGAAACCGAGCTCGAAGGTTTCTTGGGCTGAAACAATGGTTTGGCCATCTTTAATGGTTTGATTTACATGTATTGTGTCTATGGCTGTGATATAAACTAGTACTGAATCAAAATAAAGTATGTAGAAAAACAAGAATACAGGGATGGGCTTCATTGATAAGGTTATTATGATCACAATGATTTTTGCATTGTGTTTTAATACTCATGAGATAATTATTGAGATTGCTTTCAAAATAGTCAGTAAACGCTCTCAGATCTAACAAGTGGGTCCAGTTCATTATTGTGATTGTTGATTAGGAAAGCTGTTGCATGGATTTAAAATATCAGCTAGTGGCTGAAGACAAAATTCTGGCTGCTGCTTGGCATGAGACTGGTCAACGATGTATTCAATATAATTTTAAGACATGTCACTTTTATTCAACCAAACATGCTTTTTTGTTTTTTTTTGTTTTTTTTTGTTTTTTTTTTGTTATATTTTTTTTAACGAAAGCAAAGATGTTTGGTGTAGAGATGGCAACGGAGCCGGGTATGCGGGGAATGGTTGATACCATCCCCATCTCCGAAGTTAGATAGTTATCCCCATCCCCGTCCCCATCCCCGTCGGGGGTCACAATTGCATCCCCATCCCCATCCCCAATGGGGAACGGGGATCCCCAATGGGGAATCGGGGATTTTTTCCCATTACATAATTGACATTTTAAATAGATTTCAAATGGTGCAACCATACTAAAAGCAAACAAAATTCATTTATTAGATTAAGTTCAAGCATTCAACAAAACATAGTAAAGAGTACGACTTATCGTAAGTACGAAAACGACTACAATTGGAAACAAAAACGCGAACTAATCCAACATGCAAAGGTACAACGACTATTAACAAGAGTATACTAGCGAATAATTGAGAAGATTTTTAATATTATATACATATATAATTATATTCATGTATAAAAGATATTCGGGGACGGGTTTGGGGACGGGTACGGGGCCCCGAGGGTATTACCATCCCCGCCTCCATACCCGCTTTTGAGTAATGGGGATTCCCCATCCCCATACCCGGTCAACTAGGGGATTCCCCGGTCAAATCGGAGTCGGGTATCGGATTCTCCGTCGGATTCGAATTTTTTTGCCATCTCTAGTTTGGTGTCGCACTTTTCCATTAAAACTATCAAAACTTAAAAAATTAAACAATATAAGTATTTACGATGCATAAATAATGTAAATTTTTAAAACACTCATCTTTTATATAATATGAGAACTCACTTTTGGCCAAATCGAGGGATTCGATTAATCAATGAGAGGGCTCCATTTTAAAATCGAGCTCTCTCATTGGTTAATTGAGTTTCTAATTGAGAAAAAATAGGATAGTTATAGGAGTTTTCTAAAAAGGCTCACAAAACATAGATGTGTCGAAATCGTGATGAAAAAAAATTCGAAAAAGAGGGTGTGATTTATAAAACTTTCGTGTTTAAAATTAGATTTTGATAAAATTTGCGTGCTGAAAATTAAATAGTGATAAACATGTAAATTTATTAGGAAAATAATAAAACCGCATATTTTCCTAAAAAATAATTTCTTGATAACTACTAAACTTTTATAATATATCTTTCTTTGAGCATATCTTTTTTAAATTTAAATGTAACAAAAACCCTAATCTCATCTTATAAATACCCCATATTCCATCTCATTCATGCATTCACAATCGATCACATAAGGTACATGCTTCTCATTCTTATTGTTTTACCAATTTCATATTCTAATAATTCTTTTATGTTCCATCTCATTCATTCACAGTCGATCACATAAGGTACATGCTTCTCATTCTTATTGTTTTACCAACTTTATATTCTAATAAGTCTTTTATGCTTGGTTTTTTGGAATTATTGACAGCACATTCTTCGAATTATCATGATACTTTAGGTAAATTTAACTTTTGTACACATGGGCTTGAATAGTCATGTATACTAGGAATGTTAATTATTTGGTTAAATTATTTAATATCGTATGAGGTGTATGTATGATCAGTGCATACAAAATATAATGCAATGAATCAATGTTTTGTAATCAATGTTTTGTAAAGGCTATTGTTAACGTTGGTATATTTGACTTTTGTACACATGCTTTTATAATTGTTGAGTGAACTTAAATTTATTTACAGTATAACACCTTTTATAACTTATCATATATATGACACAGGTTCTTGCTTATAATCCTTGATGTATTGAGATTGCCAACTCAAAAAGAAGTTAAGTCAACGATCACATATTGTAATACAATGGAAGCGTAATGTCTCTTGAGGGTTTGTGATTTGTGGACCTGTAAGTTATATCCAAACTCTTACTAAATATCTTTTGATCTATTCATGCTAGATACATAGTTATTGGGTCACATGATTAGTTGATAATATATGTAGTTGTTTAGATTTTTGTATATAATGTATATGATCTGCAGGGTCTCATGGAAGTGAATTGGTTTTTTCAATTAAAGATTATCAAGTGAAAAGCTCCAAGAGAGAAACCAAATGTGCCCCGTTCAAGGAGGAGCTGCAGTTCTTATACATTATTAAACATAAAACTTGGAATATATAGATTTTTATAAACATCGCTTAGTTTTATAGTATTGTAGGTGTGATTTTCTATGCTTAATTTTATGGAGAGTTGTAAGTTTATTTGAGAGCAGGATTTATTTGTATGTTAGATAATGTAAATTGTTTTTTTGTTGTTGAAGCTAATGATTTTTGTTTATTTGTTTGTATTTTATTTGAGTTTGTGAAGAAACTTAGACCTTGATAGATCTTTGAGTACTTGTGAATCGTTAGCAATGTTTATGTAATCACAAACACACTAATAGAAAGTCTCTAATACTTGTATTCTAAAGCGGAAACAAACACAAGTAAGAACACAGAATACTAAGAACTCTTTGATCCTCTATGGATCTTTTTATAAAAACTAAAACTTGTTTTTTCAAAACCCGTTCATAAAATATAATAATATGTTCCTTTTATAGACAAGGAACCCTAACCCTAAACCGTTTCACAAGAAACGTATATTCTATAAACTATAGAAGATATGTATTATCTTCTCCTAATAAAACTCATGCATATGCTAACTAAATTACAAAATACGCGGTTTATCTATATCCGCAGAAACACAATACGCAGAAACTATTCTTCCGCAGAAACTTATCTTCAGCAGATTCCAACTCTTCAGCAGAATCCATCAGCAGAATCCATCAACAGAATTCTCACTTAGCATAATTCCCAACAATCCTCCCCTAATCTTGAATTTGACCTGGTTAAGTTCAAGATTCTTGATAGATCTTAACATTTCAGAATAAGAGGATTGAATTCGAACATCAGCAGCAAAGAATCAAAACATCCACATCTCTAAGAGTGACCAAACTGTAAACTCCAAATCTTTGCAGCAACAAATGACATAATGTACATCAAAACTTATTAGTTTCATACTATGCTCATCACATCCAGGTGTGTTAACTCCTGTGAGAGGTGAATCATTGAAAATAATGGATTTGATGTCTCTTTACCAATAGCCATTACTACTCGAGTAGCCAAATGTTTAAGTTCGAAAACTATGGTACACTGATAACCATATTATTTTTAGTAAATCATCAACTATAAACGGATTTGAGTTGTCTTTACCTGTAGCCATTTGCTCAGGACTAGTCAATTCTTAGGTTGAATAAATCACCTTTGGTGAATTGATTACCAAATATGATTTTCCACAGCCTTTACCACAAGCCATATCCTTGTGGGCTAGTCAATTATTTGGAATCCAAAAGGAAAAATCCATGGTCAATTGAAAACCATTCAACTCTCAGCTATGAAGCATGGGTGAGTTGAGTACCCAATAGTTTTGAGCAAACTATTACAGCTATTAACAAATTTGACATGTCTTTACCAAAGCTGTACCCTTTGGACTAGCCAACTTTTTGATGGAATAGTCAACATCATGGTAAGTTGATTACCATAAAACAAATGTACAACAAAGTCAATTTTTTTTTTTTTTTTTTTTTTTTTTTTTTTTTTTTTTTTATTTATTTATTTACTAAAAATAAGAAAATGAAATAAAATATACAACATAGAATACCAGAATCAAGTAGAAGCCTGATGTTGCATAAGCCGAGACTTGATCAACCCAATCAACTGTTCAACATGTGTGAGATCATTTGACACTGGATTAGGAGGAACTTCCAATCTCCTTATAAGCAATCTTTTCAGTAGTTTAGGTGACAAAGGATAATGCTGATCAGAAAACATACAAACTCTCATCCCACACTTGGTCTCAACAACATGCACATTAGGATAAGGATAGAATCTCCATGTATCAACCTTCCACTTATGAGAATTCTTCCAGATAGAATACCCTGTACCATTTGGGTACTGAGAATCAAACAGAACTTGAAGATCTCCCAATAAGTACAACCCTGCTCCTTGTGGTTTATGAGATGCATAATAATGTGAAACAAAGGCATAAAGAGTATTCAGATCCTGCCTATCCACCAAATGAAGTATATCTTTCAAGAAAGTAAACTCCATAGAAGATGTATCAAGCCTATAAATAGTGTTGATCTGTTCATTAGTCACCTTCCAATCTGTCAACACACTATAAGAATCCTCTGGAAAAGTTGTAGAAGAACCCATCTTGATAAATGTAGCATTATCAGCCTTGATATCCACATGCTTAGAAGATCTAGGCTTCTGAGAGGTTGACTTCCTAGATCATCTCACAGATCTTCTAATAGCAATATGTCTCTTATGGGACATCCTTTTCTTCCTCCTACCAGGCACATATATCCCCATAGAAAAGGAAGGATCTACCTTTTCAGATGCACCAGAGACATCTTCAATAGGAATAGAAGGTGTAGAACCAGAAGGAATAGAAGCAAAGACACCTTGGTGATACAACTTGTCCATCTCTTGCCTAGCTCTTTTAGCTCTAGCAGCTTCTTGTTCAGCTTGCTTAGCAAGGACTGCACGATAGTTGGAAAGAAATGATCTTCCTTGATCAGCAGATACAGAAGAAGGAATCTCAATTGTACTCTTCTTTTCCTTTGGATCCATATCATGATCAGCAGCTATTTGTGAAGCTTCAGAAGAAACAGCTATGATAGAAGCTTCAGAAGAAACACGAAGAACTGATGGTTGACTAGCAGATGCTTCCTCAGTAGAAATGGAAGACACTCCCTTTGCTTTAGCAGATGGTATACTTTCAGTGGATTGTACACCATCAGCAGTTGTATCAACTTCTGCAACAATCTTGGATCTTTTGGCAGTAGGAGCAGCTAGAGCATCAACAATCCTTTTCACTTGAGACTGTGGTTTAATTTGCTTCATAATCAAATTATACAGCCTTATCAGCTCAGAATCAGGCAAATTCCAGACTTTCTTTTTTGACAAACTAGAAGTATAAAGAGCTACACTCTGATTGTAAACCACATTCCTCATATAAGTCCTTTTCTGTGCTTCAGTAGGTGGTCTGTCTCTTTTTGCTTTAGCCTTCTGAGCTGCAATAGCTTTTCTCTTGTCAGCTGCATCCTTTTTCTTTTGTTGTCCAAGGGCCATCATGTGTGCAGCAAAATTGTCTCTATCAAAAGCAGCTCCCAGAATACTTTAAGCTAGAGTAGGATTAGAAGCAGCTTACTGCTCATCAGTAAAATGAATTGATTGGGCATCCAATTCTCTTTGTCTTTCAGGAGGCAAATTTGAAGTAAACTGAGCTGTAAGCTTTTGTATTAATGCCTTACTCTTCATGAGATCTTCATACTCTTTCAGCATCCTTGCCTGCTCAGTTCTTTCCTTGTCAGTCACACAATCTTGACCAAGATCTTCTTCAACAAAAATGTCTTTTCCCTTGCCAGAAAGATCCACATCAGGAACACTTGGAGATATCTCATCAGGAGAATCATCATGAAAGATATCCACAATTGGAACATCAGTAGATGCATCAGGAGAAACATGTGGAGAAGAAGCTTCAACATGAACAAAAGAACCAGCAATGTTAGAGTCCAACACAACATTTCTCCCAGCAACAAATACTACTGAAGGATCTTCTGAAGATGTAACAAAAGGTTGTGCTAGTACTGAAGCTTCTTGACTTATATCAGATGTAATATTCACCATTGGTATCTCAGTATCAATGTGATCAACAACAACAGCACTTAGATCTGCAACAGCACTTTGTACTCCAAAAGACTCCATGGATGCCTTGTTCAAATACTGTCTACGCCTCTTTCTCTTAAACTGAATAGTCTCCTTTTGTTTTGAGGATTCAACAGCTTTAGGAGAAGGAACATCAGCCATTTGAGCCACTTCAGCCAACTATCCAAGAGGATCCATTTGCCTGTCCTCATGTTCTTCATCAGAAGAAACCACAAAGTTTCTTTTCCTTTTCTGCCCAAGTTTTGCTTCTAACTCCTGAACCTTATTTTTCAAAGCTTCAATTTCAGCACCAAGAGAAGATTTGGTATCTGCAAGCTCCTTTCTCATCTTTGTAACTTCTTTATTATTCCTGTTAAGCAATTTATATATAGTCGTGAGAGTAATAGGCTCCTCAGCTCCACCAGCAGATTGCTCAGTGGTAATGGGAGCATCATTGGGCCTTTCAGGAGAAATAGGCTCAAATATATGAATACTTTCATTAATAGGCTCTCTTTCAGGACTAGGTGTGGGCAGTCTAGTAATCTCAGGTTCAAAAGGTAAAGGTACTTGTGTACCAAGAGACTGAAGGGTCTCTTCAACCTCAAGAACTTGCTCATCAGGAGCAATAAAGATAGGTGGTGTAGGAGGTCTGGGTGAGATGGGTGATGGTAGAGGCTGGTCAGGAGAAGCATTTGATGCTTCAGCAGTAATGGAAGGACCCTCATCAGTGGCAACTGATGGATTACCATCAGTAGCAACACTGGGAGATGATAGATTCCCATCATCAGCAGGATGTGGAGAGGGTGGAGCACCAGCAGCATTACCCTCACCAGCATCATTATTGCCTTGTGGCAACATAGCTGGCAATAGAGGGTGAAATGCTCCTTCATAATTAGTTCTCATAGAAGCAAAAATTTACTTTGTGAGTGCTCCTATGGGACAAAAAGTTCTTTCTTGGGTTGTTCTGCCTAATATAATCTGTAAAAACCTAGGGTACATTAGAAACTTATGCTTTTTCCTTTGAATTTTTTCAATCATATTATCAAAGATGAACTTGGAAAAATTATAAGTTATACCTTTTGAAAGACATACTATACCACAACCCAATTGGGTAGAGAATTGATCCCATCCTCCTGACTTGTTGCTGATACACTGAAGTAATGTGTGCACCCAAAATCTCCACATAGGGCAAAACTGATTCTTGTGCCACATGTCTGTTGCAGTACTTTGGTAGCCAACATCTCTTAACCCAGCAAGTATCTCTTCAGTGTTGGTATGATAGACACCACCTTCATCATCCAAACGTAGTTGTGTCCTAATCAATAATTCAGTCACCACATACTCTGCTCCATCAATAGTTGCTACAATCTCTGTGTCAGACCTCTTAGTAGCAGTTGCCCAAAATTGTCTCACCAATGATTCATATATCACATTAGGAGAATGTGTTAGAGCATAATGAATCTTGGAACGCTGCAAAAACTCTACCATATGATCATATTGCTCATGGCCTTTTGTCTTAGTCAGAAAAGCAACCTTGTTATGATCTTTCTTGAATTGAAGAGATGACATGTGAAGATTTTGTGATGAGCGGTTATGAATTAATCAAGTGGGGAATGAGTTTAAATTGGTTGATGAGGGAATGAGTTAGTTTGGGCAAAGTGATTCGAATTAGGTTATAAAAGGAAGTTACCCAATCATGGTCAATAATATCGGAACAAATTGTTGACCATATCTGACGTGTAAAATAACTTCATCAAGTTTCAAAATTAACCCTTCAGCAGAATCAATGGTCAATCTGCTGATGAAGAAGTCAATCAGCAGATTCACTTGGTAAATATCTTCAGTAAATATCTGGCGTTTTACTGTGCCATCCGTTACGCATTTATTACCTCAATCCCTTGACTCCGCTTATAAATTAATCCCAAAACACAATTCACACAAATCACTTATCCCCAAATTAATCATCAAACCCTAATTTCTCAATAGTCCCACAATTGCCATCCCAAAACCATGTCATCAAAACCAGAAATCATCGATCTAACCTCCTCCTCTTCATCATCATCATCCAGTGATGGCTAGAACACTTACTTTCCACCCATTGCTCGACCATGGACGCATAAAGTAACCACAAACCAAGAAAGTAAGAAGAAGCAGAGTATGGGGGAACCAAGTCAAGCCCCCAATTCTGCTGAGTCTGATTCTTCTAAAGACTCACATCCCTTGCTTCCTTACCCAACATCAGATAGAGAATTAGTCTCTCCTTTTCTATTTACCTCGGATGAGGAATCTTCCGAGGATGAATATGAAGATCCCTCCTTTCTTCCTCCTTCCACACCTGAGAGACCACAAGCAAGGTCTAGGAAGTCTAACCCTCCACTTCCAAAATCACGAGAGGTGGTGATTGGTCTTCCTGCTCAAGAAGGCCAAGGAGAAGACAAAGGGAAGAGAAAGGTGGAGTAGTTGAAGATGTGATGTTGCCAGAGACCAAACACATAGGTTCTTGAGCATCTTCATCATCGTTTTCATTAATCCATCCTTCCATTTTCATCTTCAGCTTCTTCATCGTACTGGACATGCATATCCACCAGGCTTTTGCAATATGGATGATAGGATTTTAGGATTTGTGTAGTTGAATATGTATAGGAATGGTCTTTAATTTCTTTTTGAAGTTGTTTGTAAGCTGTAACTTGTTTCTTGAATGAATGAACAACTTGAATTTATCTTTCATTGCACTTCTTGTCTTTCTCTTCAGTAGAAATAATGAACATCACATGTAATCCACTTCAGTAGAAACAATGAGAATCAGTTGTATTTACTTCAGTAGGAACAATGAGAATCATTTTTATCCTTCTTCAGTAGAAACAATGACTCCATCAGGAGAAACAAACTTTAGCTTACAGGACATTGTTCCAAACAATCCAAACCAACAACTACACACAGCTGTATTCTGTAAAACAGACACATAGTAGCAAACCAAACAAACAAACTAATATGCTAAGAAACACATTAGATGGTTAGTGTTAGCAACCTAAAATATACAATATTTACAATAACAATCAATCCTCCCCTGAGGCATATGCCTCCCCTCAAACTTTGCATTTAAGGGTTAACCATCCCAATGTGGACAACTAAGTGTTGAAACCTAGGTCCATCAAAAGCTTTAGTCAATAAATCTGCCACATTATTATTTGTGTGAATCTTAACCACTTTTATCAAATGTTTTTCATATGCATCTCTTATAAAGTGGTGCCTAATCTCATTATGCTTTGTTCTATTGTGAAAAACTGGATTTTTAACAATGCATATGGTACTTTGATTATCAATAAAGATTGTGGTGTTCATGAAATTAAACCCATAATCCAGCAACTGATTCTATATCCAAAGTACCTGCCCACAACAATTGGCAGCAACAACATATTCTGCTTCAGTAGATGAGGTAGCAACTATTGTTTGTTTCTTGCATTGCCAAGAAATCAATCTTCTTCCAAGAAATTGGCAACCTCCAGTTATGGATCTTCTATCCAAATTTGCACCAGCATAGTCACTATCACTATAGGCTTCCAACTTGAAAGGGGACTCTTTTGGGTACCAAAGACCTAGGTTAGATTGGCCTTTGAAGTACTTGAGGATCTTTTTGACTGCATTCAAGTGAGAAGTAAGTGGTGTAACTTGATTCCTTGAACAAGCACTCACAACAAATGTGATGTCAGGCCTTGAAGCTGTTAAATACATCAATGAACCAATCATGGATCTGTATAAGTGAACATTCACAACAGGATCTGGTTCAATGTTGTTCTTTAGTTTAGGAGCTTCATAAGGTGTAGTAGCAGTTCTGATACTTTCCATGCCAAACTTCTTCAAAATGTCCCTCACATATTTATCTTGACTAATAAATATACCATCTGGTTTCTGCTTAACTTGAGATCCAAAAAGAAAGTAAGCTCCCCCATGGCACTCATTTGAAACTCACCCTTCATTAAATTCTCAAATTCCCTGCACCAAGCTTCATTAGTGATCCCAAAGATAATGTCATCCACATAAACTTGCACAAGTATTATATCCTTGGAATTCTTCTTAAGGAAAAGTGTTTTGTCAATGGCACCCCTTCTGTATCCATGCTTCAGCAGAAATGCTGAGAGTCTAGCATACCAAGCTCTTGGTGCCTGATGGAGGCCATAAAGAGCTTTGACAACCTTATAAACATACTCAGGATGATCTGGGTCTTCAAAACCTTTGGGTTGAGTGACATAGACTTCTTCTTCAATCTCACCATATAAGAATGCACCTTTCACATCCATCTGATAAACCATAAAGCCCATATAAGATGCATAGGCCAAGAAAATCCTAATGGCCTCTACTCTAGCAACTGGTGCAAAAATCTCATCATAATCTATCCCTTCTTCCTGTCTGAACCCCTAAGCTACCAGCCTTGCTTTGTTTTTGACCACTATACCCCTTACATCCCTTTTATTCTTCAAAATCCATTTTGTCCCAATTGCATACTTCCCATCTGGTAGAGGAACCAATATCCAAACTTGCTGATTCTTGAATTGTAGCATTTCATCTTGCATTGCTTCAAGCCAACTTGGATCTGCAAGAGCTTGTGGGACACTGGTTGGTTCCATTTGAGAGAGGAAACAAGCAAACAGACAATGTTGAAAGTCTGTGTGATTGTCTCTTTGTTGATTTGAGACATAGGAAATAAAAGCAACTTCTCTATACTTAGTTTGTTTCACTGTGCTTCTAGTTCTAACAGGATCTTGAGGATCACCAATAATATTTTCCTGTGGATGTAGAATGTTGATCCTTTTTGTTGCATTGGGGTTGACAACAATTGTGGTATTAAGATTGGTCATTGTGGGTTCAAAAACACTGTCATAGGAAGATGAGGTGAAGATGCCAGCTTTGGATTGATGATTACCAAGATCTGAAGGACTTGGAAATCTGGTATATGGTTCTCCAAAGTCTGTGGACACCTTGGTAGAAATGGGAGTATATGCAGCAGGATTGTCAGCAGATATGGTGATGTCAGGAGAAACAGGTGAACTGTCAGAAGAACTGTCAGCAGTATCCTGGTTTCCACTGACTGCTTGTGCTGATTGTCTAAGGAGTGCTTCAGCATCTTTTGCAAACTTCTCACCAAGCTTCTCAGCTTCTTGAGTGGCTGCATGCTCTTGCTTCTTGAGTTTAGCAAGATCCTCTGCATATTGTGACTCTTCTTCATTCTTATCAGGAGAATCTTTTGCACCATTACCTGCAAACTGGTTAGGAGGAAATGAAGGTACAACAATGGTTTGTTCATCAAACTCAGACTCATCTTCTGAGTCATCATCCAGGACACCTGCATTGTTAGAGGGAGATTATTGTGTACCTGCAGATTGGTTAGCAACAAATCTAGTATAACCCAAATAATCTGTTAAGTAATCCAGGTCAAAATACCAAGCATGACCTTGACCCTGAACATTAGTCTTTTCTTCTAGATATCTCAGGTTAAGTATAACGACCCGAAAATTCGATCTAACTTTTTCGAATAATCTGAAAACCCGTAAAATAAAAACTATACATTACGTTTGAAAATTTGATATTTATAAAAACCGTAAAGTAAAAACTAACGGCTACGAAAATTTTACGTTATATATATACTTTATTGGGCCGAAATTCACTAAACCACAACACCTTAATTTTCTTCTTGGGCCCTTGTAACCCACGACCCTAACCAACCCATCCCCCTTGTGGTCTTGAGCCCAACCATGACAAGCCCATCTTACCCTCTATATTTTTGTTTCGGTTCTTGTTTACCCTCAAACACACGACACAAAATAAAAAAAAACGCAACACAAACATAAAACCCTAGAAGCAAAATATAGCGGCTCTTTTTGGTGTTCCTGGTTCCATTCGATATCACAAAACAAGACTCCAAGACCATTCGTTGTTCATTCGATCTTGTGTACGTGTGAAGGTGAAGACTGGTGTTCACTCGGTTTTCTTTTTCCCTTTGTGGTTCGATTTCTTTTTCATTCGACAAGGGTACAATCTTCTTGACTCATTGTTATTTTCGTTGATTCATATTAGAGCTAGACTCATTAATATATGATTGTTACATGTTTAAAATCGGTATACATATAGATACGTATGATATGATATGGTTAACAAGTCCACATGAAATCACAACTTTACACCACCTAAAAATTATGATCGAATATATATGATTGTGCATGAACTTCGGATTTGTTTTGTACGTGAATAAAAGAGACAAATATGATCTACTAATCTAGCGTGTCCTTGTGCGTGTTGTTTTATTTTCGAATTAAAAAGCAAATGGGGTGGGGTCTTGTTATTTTTTTGGGTTGTATAAGAGTCAACAAGGGTGTGCTTGTCTAATGAAAATGGATTTGATGTCTAATGTTTTTCGAAAAAAAAAAAAAAAAAAAAAAAAGATGCATGGGTCTCGTATAGTTTTGGATCGCTAGGATTTGTTCACAAAAGGGTACGTTTGGTTTTAGTAATAAAAAGGGCACGTATGGTGTTGATGTTGTTTTATCATTCTCGAATCAAAAAGAAACAAGAAAAAGGGGGGCTCGTTATTTTCTTTGTGGATCACATAAAGGTGTGTTTGTTTGGTTTAATGTAACGAAGGGATGTTCATTCCGACTTATTTAAATAATAAGATCTTGTGCCATCACGGCATACGTATTAATATCGTGGGTACATTACTAAATTATATAAAATTATAATGACGGGTCCAAAATTATTATCTTGATATTAATTTATTAAAATAAGCTTTAAAATAAATTTATTTGACTTTTAATATTTAATTTTAACAATTTACATTTTAGACCCTAAACTTTACTAAATTGTCGTAATTAACCCCAACTTATTAGATTGGTCATTTTAAACCTTAAGTATTATTTAATCGTCAATAATAACCTTACAATGTCAAAGTGCTAATTCGGGAAAGTTACTATTACTTAAAATGAAAATATACTAAAATAGGTAAACCTAATTCTATGGGAACATTTAGTAACACATGACTATTATATTCGTGTAGATCCGGCAACGAGGGCGTAGTTGTTTCTTTGTGTGACCACCAGCAGTTATTTATTGTTTTCGTCAAGGTACAGATATTCTATCCTCTTTCAGTAAGGGGCTCTCTATCTCATGACTCTTGATCCTTGACCTTTGATTCGTTTACTTTGATTATGATCCTTTGCCATAATTCGTTTGATTATGATTCTTTGTTTGATGCGGTCCTTGTTAGGATCCTTTGAGATGCTTCGTTGACATGATATATGATATGTTTCGTTGGATATGATGCTTCGATATGATTCGTTTGATATGCTATGATATGGTATGTTTGTTTAGTTCTTATGCCCGAGTTTTCTAACTACTCATGGAGGTACCATGGGCGCGTCATTGAGGCACCGATGACGTGACACTATCTGGGGCGGTGTGATTAGTCCCCGGCGTCCTCCTTTGTTTCGATATGATATGAGATCTCTTTTGGATATATGTGTATACCTGTCGTGTGAGCAGGGTGCATATATGATTTTGGTTCAGCGGGGGCGTATGGATGCATCCTAGGATTATGTTTTGTTTTGGAAGACTTTGTTGTGTGATGGCGTACGTGGCCTGTGCCCCATTCACCTTTGGGAGTTTGATCGACTCCATGTGTTTACGAAGGGGTCTCCCCTCTTTGTATTCCTTTGTATGATATGTTATGGATGTGTATGTTTTGAGACCTATTCGAGTGACTCTGGTAGGTCGGCTTGGGTTTTCCTATTTTCGCCTTGTCTATTCGAGTGACTCTGGTAGACGCACCTTTGATTGATACCTGCTCTATACTCTCCCCTATGATTATGCATGTGTGATATTCCCTCGATACTTTATTCGTATATGACTTGTGATACATTATGCCATCTTTGATCATTCTCTTTTGCTTACTTATTACCTTGCTTATTTATATATCTGTTCACTGAGTTTTATACTCAGCCGCGTTTCTTGTTCCATGCGGCAGGTTATTAGCGGGATGCTGGGTTCGAGTGATGAGAGTAGAAGCTTAGAGACCTACTCCCTAGTTTCCTTATCATTTGGATTATTTTGGATATTATTGGACTTATGTTGATGTTATTTCATTTCGTACTTTATGGGATTTTGTAATAATGAGTCATGATGTTCTTGACTTACTTTTATATTATAAAGTCTTCCGCTTGCGTTATAATCTTTGTATGCTTTGATATGTCGCCATAATGTGACGCTTTTACCCTTTATCGGGTTGGGGTGTTACATTAAGAGTCTCCTCTATCCTTTTAGCATTTAGATTCTATACCCTATATGCCTTACTATGAGCTGAATATCCCACAATGTACCCCTCATCAACTTTTCCATCAAATTTCCCAAGTGGATCACTAGTGTTCAAAATGGTCACTTGACATCCAAAAGGTTTGAGGTAATGAATAGAAGGAAATTTCCCAGTGAGAAGTTCATAAGGTGTCTTGAAATGAGGTCTAGTGATAGATACCCTGTTCAAAACATAACAAGTAGTACTTACTGCTTCAGTCCAGAACATTGTGGGTAACTTAGAGTCTGCAAGAATTGATCTTGCAGCCTCTATTAAGGTCCTATTCTTTCTTTCAGCAACCCCATTTTTTTGTGGGGTTCTTGGATTGCTATAGTCCCTTTTTATCCCTTTAGAGTTACAAAGCTCTATCAAAACAACATTTTTGAACTCTGTCCCATTATCACACCTAATACCTTTAACCTTTTTGTTTAGCTGGTTTTCAACAAGGGTCACAAATTCTTTTAAAATTTGAGATGTTTCATCTTTAGTTTTCAAAAAGAATACCCAACAAAACCTGCTATAATCATCAGTGATTACTAAAAAGAAGTACTTATGATCAATACTTCTTACTTGAGTTGGACCAAAGAGATCCATATGTAGCAACTGAAGAGGTTCTGAGATAGTGCTAACAGCTGTAATTGCTTTGTATGAGGCTCTGTGTTGCTTCCCTTTGTTGCAGGCAACACAGTTGTGCTCATTGGTGAAAACTTTAGAAGGAAGTCCTTGAACTAGACCAAGTTTAGAAAGCTTGTTGATGGTCTTGAAATTCACATGAGCCATCCTTCTGTGCCATTTTGTAGATTCATCCAGGGATGCTTTAGCCACCAAGCATGTTAGATCACCTTCAGGTTGGACATCATTCATGTTGAATGTGTATAGGTTGTTGTTCCTTGGAACTCTCAGCAGAATTGATGTATCTTCTGGAAGTTTGAAGTCTTTAGAGAGTACAATACATTCATCCTCAGAGAAGAATACTTTGTTCTTTGTGTCACAAATTTGTGATACTGAGAACAAGTTGAAGTGTTGCAGTTCCTTTACATAATACACATTCTCAAAATCCAATTTTGGTGTTCTAATAGTTCCTTTCCCTGTGATTCTACCATCACCTCCACCAAAAGTCACATTGCCTGTTAGGACCTAAGTTTATCAACGTTTTATCAAGTCTCGGTTATTTCAGAATATGTAATAGGTTGCTAGTTTATCTAAGTTAATCATGTAATCATGTAGAGTCCAAGAATAGTCCAATGGGCCTAAAGCCCACGTTTAGAAGAAGAAAGGGAGGAGAGGAGTGTTGCCCTAATCCTCACCTATAAATAGGACTCTTATGTATTCATTTAACTTGTTGGTTATTTCATTATCTAAAGAAACTCTTGCACTTTTATTCTTTATATTTGATCTAATCAACCAAACTCTATTTCTTATCTTATTTCTATCAAATCAATACTTGTGTTTACAATATGGGTGACCTATATCAATCGCTAGAAGAAGGTGCTTATTTTGTTTTTGTACCTAACGATTCAAAAAAGTTGTTTTTTACTCGTTAATTTTTGAAAAAGATTGCAACTTTCTTGTTTGTTTCGTGTTTCTATCACATCTTTGTCCTCAAACTTGTGTTACAAACAACCAACAAAGTTTCAAATTCTTTCAAAAATTTCTAGATTCGTATACTTGTACTATATTTCGAAAATTTCCAAATTTTTGAAAAGTGGTTCAAGTTTGCAACTTTATTTAAGATTTCATCATTTAAGGTTAGTTGTACAAGAATCTTGGATTAAAAACGCGTTTTTGGCTTGCTTTTTACAAATACAAAATCTGCCAAAATATTGCAAGTTTTCGAGAAAGTTGAAACCCCAAACTTTCGAGATCTTTCTCTATTGCTCCTAAGGTGTTTCCATTGCTTACTCAGTGCTTTTCTCTCTTGTATAAGAAATAAAACACTTCGACTCGTTGGATATTATCGAGCTTGTATAATCTCGATAATTGTGGAAATTTTTTCGAAAAAATTGAAAATTTTCGAGATCTTTTCAAAAGTTTCGAAATCTTTCAGTTTTCAAGATCTTTGGAAATTTTCGAAATCCTTTCTAATTTTTTTTCGAGAACTTTGATTAGTTCCATAAACTTGAAGTTTTCGAAAACTTTATCAAAATTTCTCGATAAATTGACATTTTCGAGAAATTTTAAAACTTTTCGAGAACTTTGGTAATTTTTCGAGATCTTTGGACTTTGACTGTTTTTCGAGATATTCTTCAACAAAGTTTCGAGAACACACTTGGGAAAGTTTTCGAGAATTGGCATAACACTTATACCTTCTACAAGATCCATTTTCACACAAGTATTTCATCATGTCTCAACCACCGTACTACAACTTTCATCATCAGCAACCCTATCATCAAACACAATTGTTTCATCAACAACAACAGCAATATCAACAACAACAACCTCAACAATCATATCCATATCAGCAAATGGTCTCTCAACAACATATCATGATGCATCAACATCAACAACTGCCTCAACCTCCACCATTTCCAATGCAACAAATCACTCAACCGTCGAAACAAACTCATTGGTTTGACCAAACGTGTGAAGTCATCACTACTCAACAATCAATACATGAAGCAGGTTCACTTGACACACCACCTATGCTCACACCCGGTAATTATTTTCAGTGGTCAAGTCGATTCCTAAGATTTCTTGAACTCAAGAAATCACATGGCAAATACATGAGACAAGTTATCACTGAAGGTCCATTTGTAACACCGACTAACTTTGTCCCTGGTAATCCTAATGCTGATTCACCCATACCGGATTCAAACAGACCTCTTACTGATGCTCAACTTACTGCTGAACAAATACTACACAAAGAAGCAGATGAATATGCCATGATTTACATTCTTCAAGGCATACCTAATCCGATCTTTCGCAGTGTTGATGCTCAGAAAACAGCTAAGGCTATGTGGGAACATGTTCATCTCCTAATGGAAGGAACTCAATTGAATCAGGAGGACATGGAGTCAAAACTTTACATGGAATACACACATTTCATGATTGAGCCAATGGAATCACTTGAGTCATATTATCATCGCTTCACGAACATCATTAATGACCTCGACAGACACAATATCATCTTACTAAAGATTGCTATAAACACATAGTTCTTAGGATGTCTCGGTCCTGATTGGGAGAAGTATGTGACATTTGTTCGACAAGCAAGGAACCTTCATGAAACACCATATGGTTTGTTGTATGACTATCTGAAACATCATCAACATGAAGTAGACAATGATCGCGCTCTCAGAGGAAATTAATCACAGCCCCCACCTACAAACTCTTTGGCGCTTGTTGCTCAATCACATGTTTCGGCTCCACCATTACAACACAATGTTTATCATCCAGAACAGGCTTATCTCCACAACCCATCTCAGTATTAATCTTATGATTCCACAATGCAACCTCCTGCAAATCAATTTGCCTCATATGACAACAATGACACCTTGTCTTCACAACATACTGCTAATGATGACGATGATGATGAGGACTTTAACAGTCTCAACCAAGGAATTGCACTCATTGCTCCTGCTTTCAGCAAATTCTCAAAAAAGTCCAACAATCATCTTCGTACATCTTAAACACAAGGAATCAAGCTGTCATTCACGATGGTCGCGTTGAAATTCAGAATCGTAACAGTGGTGGATTTGGATCGGGTGGTTATATGGGTAACTCCAATTCTGGACAACGGTTTAACAACAATGGAGGATTCAGGAACAATGGTGGTGTCCCTCAGAAAAAGGCAGAGATTGTTGATACAGGGAATACTGAATCGGGGAATACAGTCATCAGATGCTATAACTGCAATGGAATAGGTCACTTGGCAACTGCATGTCCATCACCAAGAACTCAAGGCAGTAAGTATCACAAGCAGGCATTACTCCTTGCTCTCAAAGATGAAGTCCACATCAATACGAATGCCAATGACAACAGCTTCATGGCTAATGCACATTCCGATGATGACATGGAAGATCTGGAAGTTGCTGTTATGCTGATGGCCAACATGCATGAACTCCACATAAGTGACTCGGGCCCAGTTTACGACACCGATGGTCTTTCTCAGGTAACTGATCTTAACTCATGCCTCATACATGAAATTGCCTCCCCATCTGCATCTGCATCTAACAAGGAACAAGGCGTTCAAAATGATTCATTGTTATCTACACACACGAATACTCAAATGCACACAAAAGGTATATTTGATGATTATCAAATTAACCCGGTTGTCACATTTGATGATTCAGATAATGAAACTTTCTATGATAACAATGCTCACGTTAAACATCTTGATCCTTTGTCTGGTCCAGATTCAGAACTTCAGTCCCTTCTAATGACTAGTCAATCTCAGAATATTAAATGTCAAGAGCTTAATGCTAGATTGAAAGAGAGAAATGCATTATTAACTAGGGATATTGAGTGCTATAAATTTCAACTGGCAAACGCGGAAAAACTGATTCAACGAGAAAAAGGCTTTGAAGCTGCTTTTCAAAAATCTTCTTTTCACGAAAAAGAGTTAGAACATCAAATTGCTAAAATCATGGAGTCTAAAAATAACTTAGATTCTGAACTGGAAAAACAAGCGTTTGAACACAAAAAACAAATTGCACAACTTGATGCAGTCATTTTACAAACTAAAACTGAGTTGTCAAATTGTCAAGCTGAGTTCACGGAACATAAACGCAAAACCAGAGAAAAAGTTAAGTCATACGTAGATGAGATTGTTGAATTGGAACATAAGCTTAAAGAATTTCAAAATGTTGTATATAAAACTGGTAATTCAGTGACAACAATTCAAAAGTTTTCAGTAAACCGAACAAACAATGGTCACGGCTTTGCAATTGGAAGTGAATCACCATGCTTTTTACGTGTAGCACTCAATGAGATTCCAAAGTTATATAGTGCAGATCATCTCTTTGATGATACTGTTGTTTGTACTATTGTATATGATTGTGAAGAGGAATATGAAATTGAAGAAGAGAGTCGATCAAAAATGGAAAACGTTAAATACAATAAACCTTTTGATTACTCTAAAATGCCTCCAATAACTGATATTTTTACATCGCAAAAAGAGAAATCTGAACAACCATGGTACATTATCAAACCTCAAGAAGTTACTTCTTATGTAGCTCCTGTTAAACCAGTGGTGCAAATAAACGGTCCTTTACCAAACGATAACAAACTTCAACCTCTTCCTACTCGTTGTCGTGTACTTCAGTATTTTGACACGTTCAAGGAAGATATTGAACGATTAGATGAAGCCATAGAACGCAACTCTCAAATAACGGTTTTCACTATTACTACCCCTCATGATAGAGAAAAAAGAGAAGTGTTTCAAAAACAGTTTGTACCTATTGCTCGACATTTGCGTCTATGTGCTAACCGCTGGGAACAGGAACTTCAAAAAGAGGTCTCATCTATGATGAATGTATTTCAAGAAACTGAACAAGCAATTTTAAACCAAAAACGTCAAAATCAATTTTTACAAAAAGAAGCTGATCGACTCTTCGAACATGTTCTTAGTGCTGATATGATTTATGTGATTATGAATTCTCTTTATGAATCTGGTACTTCTATGCTTGTTGATGATCACTGTGATGATATTGAGTTGTTGTCTAAACAAATTGAGACATTAAAAGATGAAAATATGAATCTCCGACAACACAACGATGATGTGCAAACCAAACTTTCTAATGAGATTTCTCAACTCAACAAAAAGCTTGAATGGTGTCAAATCAAAGTCTTGATTTCGAACTAAAAATGCAAAGTCTTAACACTTCCACACCCTTTCAAAAAGAAAATGAGAAATTAAAAAGTCAAATTTCAACATATAAAAAGGAAATTGCAGAATTGGAAGAAGTTACAGACTATTGGCAAAAGAGTCGAGATAACTATCTCTATTCAAATGGAAAGCTCGAAAGTGAAATTCAAGATAAAAAGCACATTATCATTGAGTTGAAAGAGAAAATACGTGAACTTGAAAATGGAAAATTTGTCAACACTAAAGTAGTTGCACCAGGAATGTACTCATTAGACATAACCAATGTAGAACAACACACTCAAAAGTCTAATATGCATCCTTCCACTTCTACAGGAATAGTTGCCACTCATAGCGTTAGCAAATCCAAGCGTAAACGTATGAAAAGGAAGAATAGGATTTTGCAACGTAGAAGAAAGACACTAGAAGTCTCTGAAGTAGAAGAACACCCTAGGACTTTGAATAATACTCATCTTGCACTAGATTTAGATTCTGATTTGGCAAATTGTAATCCGAATCATTGTGTAATGAATGATGAACCTTTAAATGCTTTGAATGTTAATGCTTCATGTGTGTTTTGTCAATCACACATATTAATATTAATATATATTAATATATTAATGCTAGTTTGATATTAATATTAATATCAAAGTCTGTGAACATATTAATATTAATCTAATAGACTCGCACTTGGTGAAATTGTCCCAGCAGACTACAACGTTATCATTGACCAAAACAATCCACGCATTGACTTCAACAAACTCAGTATTCCAGAAGATACATGCAAGATTGTCAAGGACATACTGCTAGCTCATCCGTGCAAACCTTTGCTTACTAAGTCTACATCAGTACCAATCTTCTACATTCATCAGTTTTGGTACACTGCTCGGGCTAACTTGGACGATATTTCTTTCATTGTCACGCTGGATCGTCAAGAATACACAGTAGATCTTGATGTTCTTCGAACGGTTCTTATGTCACCGACACCCAATGAGTTTCATCCTATGTTGACCGAACTTGAAATCCTGGATTACTTCATTGATCTAGGATACGATGTTCCAGATAATCAATCACTCACCAGACTATCAAAGTTCAATGTCAAATATCTGCCACAACCATGGAGAACATTCTACATGTTGATTGTCAGATCTATTGCTGGAAGAAGGAGTGGTCATGAGCATCCACGATTGGAGCACCTGCAAGTATTTTGGGGAATGATGAGCATGACACCAATTGACTTCTCCCGACCCATAATAAGCGACATGATCCATCACATTCAGACTGACCGTGACAGGACCGTGATTTCGTTCGTTAGGTTCACAAAGATGCTTATCGAACACTTCTGTGAGAAAACACCTGATTTCATCAAAAGGATGCATGATCGCACAGAACCTAAAGACATCTACAACAAAGACTTCAGGATCTCCTTCGTCAAATCAATCAGGTTCGTTCCAAGGACGAAAGGAATGAGAATCCCAGACCACTTTCTGGATGAAGAGATTCGAAAGACCCAAAACTTCAAGATTTATGATAAAGCCTTTCAAGCTGGGCAAGTTGGTCACACCGGTGAAGAAGAAGAACCAGCTTCCATTGTTCAAACCCGAAGCAGAAGAGGTGGTAAGACAGGAAGTACAAGCAGTATCACAACTTCTCAACAATCTAAGACTGTACCGAAACTATCCACCAGGCCAAAGAGGAAAGCTGCTCCAAAACAGATTCCTCAAGATGAACCGTCAGCTTCATCATCAGAAACAGGAACTGAATCTGATTTCGGCTCTAAATCAGATGATGAAGAAGACTTTGAAAGAAGATTGAAAGCACAGGATGATGAAGAAGAGTTTCCTGGACTTGAACTTGCTAAACAAATAAGCAAGGAAACTTCTCAGAAGGAACAAAAGAAAGAGACAGGGATCACCATTAATGAACCCAGTGGTGATTTACATGATGAAGAAGATGCAAATGAACCAGTTGGTGAACCAGTAGTCGACAAACGCAAACTAAAAAGCGTTATTGTCGATCCTAGAGTAGAAGAGAAACAACACTTGAAAGAACTAAGAGAAGCTGCACTCCTAAATCTCCAACATCCCCAGCCTCATCAACGGCCGCTCAACATAGAGGCACAAGAGGGTGGCTCAAGTAGCACGGTAGTTCCTCCTTCATCACAGACTGAAACCGAACAACATGACCCGGAAGGGAACATAATAATGAAGGAAGCTACTGAGGATGATACTGAGAAGGAGCAAACTGAGTACATCACACCTGAGTTCATTGATCAGGTTCAAAGGGAAGAATAGCTGAATAAGAAAGCAAGTGAAGAGTCTGAAAAGGACAAAGAATTCTTTGACACCGATCAATTCATCGACACACATTCTCAATCACCTTCAAAGGATCCTCCGATTCCCTCAGGCACACCTCCAAGGGATCCTTCACCTCCCCCATCAGAACCTGACCACGAATCATCTTCATCATCATCACATCATTCATCACCACCACCAACAGAGAAAACATCAAAACACAAATCAATCAGGAAGAAGAAGGGAAGCAAATCATCTTTGACAGCATCCCAAAGGATCAAACGAGTTGTTGCTATGGCTAGGCAAAAGAAGAAGGATGGAGACCTTAAAGACCAAGTACAAAAGCTATCAAAACAGGTAAAAACCTTGAATACTCAAGTCAAGGATCTCCAAGACTCTACGGGATTGGTTCAAAAGCTACTTCAAGCAGATATGAGCAAGATGATCAATGAATACACTGCCGAATACCTTAACGAAAATCTTGCTGCAATTGCTCAACCAGCAGTGTCAGAACTTCTTGAGCCAATTCGTTCAAAGTTGACAGGATCAAGCATAGCATTCAACGCATGCTTCAGTCTACTCCTTTCTACCTCCGCACAGACAGGGCTCCTCCATCACCTACTGAACTTTCAACCGAACAACTACAAGCCCTGTTAGCTGCTAAGCTAAGAAATAAGGAAGACAAGACTCTTGAAGAATCTACAATGTTTGAGGCACTCCAAACTATTGCCTCAAAAGAGTCATGCAAGGAAGCCGCTGGCAAACATAAAAGACAAAGGAAAGATGATGATCCCGATGACGATCCCAAAAGCAAGAAATCAAAGACATCAGAAGGACCATCGTCTTCTCATAAGCCAAAGAAGACTTCCAAGACTCCACCATCAAAGCAACATGCACCTGCATCAGGCTCCGGTCCAACTCAGTCAGAAGAGCCATTTACGCTTCAACCAACTGATATTCAGGAAGAACCCGAACCATCAATTCCCGAATCACAATTTCCCGAATTTCAAGTTGGTCCATCATCAACTACAAAGACCAAAGAGAAAAGGAAATCCACAAAGTCAAAGAAGAAGAAGAAGAAGTCTACTCCTTTCTCATGGTTAAATGTGGAAAGATAGCTTGACTGGCTCAAACGGTCAGTCCAAACCAACCACGGATTGTGGTCAAGATGGTCAACAGCTTGTGCCAGTTCTCCCGTGAATATAGTGTTTCCCCGGTCGTTATGTCCCAGCGAGGTGTGAATGGTATTAAAAACGAATTGTGAATCGGGTGATAATGAACAGAATAGGGATATGAGTGATTAGCCGGAGGAAATATAAAAAAATGATAAGACAAAGCAATATTAACAAATACGTAAGACCAAGTTATCTAAAAACGTTAAAAAACTTTAAAACGTAAGTTTAAATAAAAACTACTGAACGAATGAAATAAAACGCGAGTTGTGAGAAATAAAAGCCCCACGGATATGAAAATTGCTTTTATATGGACCTAATGAAAAAGAAATTTTTTAGAAAAGAAAATTATTTATATGACTTTTTAATTATTTATTATTAATTAATTACTAGATAAGACTAAAATTAATTATTATAAATACTAAACTAATTTTTAAAATTATGAAACTTTTTCTACAATTACTTTATAATGACAGGAAACTAAGGAAAATTAATGAAAGTCCTAACACCTTATTAATAAGCAGTATAATAAAGCAAAGAAGCAAATAAACTTATTAATAAATAACTACTATAATAAAAGTTGTGTGAAATCAACAACTGAAAACAAGTCCCTAGGGGCAGTTGGCCTTATAACCGTGTGGTGTGTGCTTGTTTTGTGTTACCGAAGAGGTCCTGAGTTTACAGATTCTTGCTTCCCACCAAAATTTTGCCCAACATTTTTTTTTATATATTTTTTCAATTTTTTAGCAAACTGATTTATACTAAAAAATAGACAGACCTTTTACAAAACAACTCTTTTACAAATCAATAATAAGCTCAGGTGAGAAGGCTTAATTATCTCACAGTGGCTTATATAAGCTTAAAATGGTTTTTAAGTTTCAAAATGCTATCCAAACAGGCTATAAGCTAAACCCTGAGGGTGGAGATAAGCTAAAAGCTAACTGAGGCCATAACAAAAATGAGTAAAAATGAACGACTAAGATAGCTGAGATAAAGCTAATAAGGGCAGGAATAAGCAATATCAAATAAACGCAAATCGCACACGGTCCTAAATTTACAGTGGCAACTCAATAAGCCAACCAAAAAAATTCTAAAAAAATAAAAATAAAGTAATGTCACTAAATTAAAAACAAGGTTTTTTCCAAATCAATTGAATTCAGAATTTTATGAGGATTTGGACTAAAATTGAGATCGTGAAATATTAAAAAAACTTTTCTGGCCTGTCGAAAACTCATTTTTGCAGCCCGAAAGTGGTTTGATTTAGCCTGTAAAAAAATCTAAAAATTAAAATAAAAATACACTAAGTAAACAATATAAGAGTACAGTTACCCAAAAATTTTATCAGATTTGGTGAAAAATTGAAGAAAAGAAAATAAAAGAATTTTTTTTCTGCTGTTACCGGACCACTTTTTGACCTGGGTCAGAAAATGGAAAAATGGGCAAATTGGTGGCATTTGACCTTGGAGAGTCAAAGAATCAGGTATCAAACCACGTGTTACATATTCTAAGGCATGTTTGAACCAAAAAATGACAACAAAACGTGGGCCAAAAAACCAAGAATCAAGGTCCTAGTTTCTTTATGAAGAAACAGTTAATGCAAAGAAGTTTGGAAATCATACTCAATTACTGAAAACTATTAGAAGCGTAAACTGCTTGTTTTAAAACATCTAACAACAGTAAATGAAGCTATTGAATGAAAAATTTGTGTGCAAAACTATTTATGTGGCTAAGAAGCAAGAACTATGCCTAAACACCCGCCTACCATAGGTTGTCTGTTTGAGGTTTTTCAAAGAGAATGAGAGATTTACAACTTGAAAAATGAACAAATAGCATGCTCACTAAGTCATAATTATGAATGAATAACAAGTAGGTATCTAAAATAAGAATTGCAATAAGCTGAGCAAATTAGCCATATGGGCTTATATGTAACCCCAGTGTAAGAAACAAAGATAAGGAAATAACCAAAGCACAACTATATTAACTAAAGCTTAAACTGCATAATAAGCTAGGAATACATCCAGAAATGAGCCAGAACACAATCACAAAATAAAAGCACTAGGGGGGAATAAGCAATCCAATAAGCCTAATAAATGGCAATAGTAGACAGTTTTATCAAAAAATTATTCCCTAATGAGTACAAACTGGAAAGAAAACGATAATAAGTCTATTCTAGAAACTCCAATAAGTAAATGAAATAGGAAGTAGAGATAAGCAGTTAATAAGGCACATCTAGCAGTAACATTTTGCAAGAAAACTGGAAAATGCTTCAGCAGGGTCCAAGGCCAGATCAAAGGATACCCAAGACCAATTCTTAGCTGCCCCTATAGGCTTCCGCATGAACCCACTAAACCAAGGCCTTCCCAATATTCACCTTGCTCCTTGCATTCTTTCTTTCTTTCTTTCCTTTCTCTTTCTTCTTTTTTTTTTTTTTTTTTTTTTTTTTTTTTTTTTTTTTTTTTTTCTTTTTTTTGGATTTTTGAAATGAGATGAACAAAAACAAAGTCTTAAAGTTTAAACAAGCTCAATAGACTTAATATGACCTAATGGAGCAGTAATCCAACTGTTTACACATTTTTTTTTAGCTAAATGGGCATTTTAAGCTATAATTTCAAAATAAGACATTTAAAGAACTAAACACCTATTTTATTACTGAAATTGAGATTACAAATCCTCTTGAAACTGAGAATTACACTTAAGTACTAGAGTTCATAACTAGAAAACATTAAAAAATCAAATTTGACATTAAATTTTAAGCTAAGAACTACTCTAACTACTGTTAACTACTGGTCTTCTCCTTTTTTTTTTCTCTCTTTTTCATTTATAAGCTTCAAAAAGAGATCCTGGTACAATCCCACTTCACTTTTTTAACCATTGGATGAGCTAATTAGATCCTAGCCGTTGATGAAGTTTTGGCAGGAAAAGACATTTAGCAACTTGGGGAGGATTGCTTGTTGGCAGGGAGGTGGGATTTGGACTTATGTGGAGGAAAGGTGAAAGGGAGTGGGTGTGGCAGTGGATGAGGTGTAGGGGTGATGATGAGATGTTGGCTATGGTGGTTTTGCAGAGGGTAGCAGTGGGAGAGGTGGTATTTTGGAAGCAAAGGTGGGTTTGACCTGGTATTAGTAACCAGGGGTGTTTGTTGGGTTTGGTTGGGCTAGTATAAACAAAATGGGTCCACATGGTTTAGCTAGTAAGTACAAGGACCAATAATGTAATATTTTGGTTTTGGGGGTGAATCTGCCAAGTTTCCAAAGTTGAACAAGGGGCCATTATTGCCAATTTGTAATTCCACAAGGTCCGTTGAAGTTTATTTTCCAAATTGAAACTACCGGGGACCAAAATTGTCACTTTTGACACTTGAAGGACCAATTTCGCCAATTCATGAAAAATTTATTCCAAGGGTCGGAAATGTCATTCCTTAATTCCTGGGGGACTGTTGTTGGCTTTTCTTCAAAATAAATCTCAGGGACTGATTTTGTCATGTTTTGAAAGTTGAGGGATTGAAACTGCCAATTATGCAAACTTTGTTCGTTTTTCATTTGTTTTCAATCATTTTGCACCTGAAACATATAAAACACAATCCAGGGATATTTTTTGTATTTTGAGGCATATATGAGTGTTTTTAAATGTTTTTGCAGTTCAGATGGGACAAAAATGATGAGTATTTACACACTCATCAATCCCTCACACTAAACTATTGCTAGTCCCTAGCAATCCAGAATCCAAGAACAACCCGTTTTGAAAATTTAATGGATTTGATGTCTCTTTACCAGATAGCCATTACTTCTGGAGTAGCCAATGTTTTAGTAAGATACTATGGTACATTGATAACCAAATGATTTTTAGCAAACCATCAGCTGTCAACGGATTTGATTTGTCTTTACCAAAAGCCGTTTGCTTTTGGACTAGCCAACTCTTTGATAAAATTATCATCTTGGTGAGTTGATTACCAATTATGGGTTTCCACTTCCTTTACCACAAGCCATAACCTTGCGGGCTAGCCAACTCTTCACGATCAAAGATATGGTGAGTCGAATACCATACAATTTTTGGCAAATTGTCAGCCATAAACGGATTTGAGATATCTTTACCGGGAGCCGTTTGCTCTCGGATTAGCCAGACCTTATGTGGGTTAGACATGGTGGACTGATAACCATTTGTTGTGTTAGTGCAAAGCACTTCCACTAAGTAAAAAAATTTTAAAGTTTTGGCCAAAATGGGGGTACTAGAGCACTAGAAGGTACAAATGTGATCAAATTCGCCAGAATTACCCCCCACACTAGAATTGAATATTGCCCTCAATATTCAAAGTACCGGCTATTATGCCGACACTTTGAGATGTAAAAACTTAAGATTTAGGCAAGTTTGGGAATCATTTTTTTTAAGAAAACAACAGCAGGCGTAACTCCCCCATACTAGGGTGTTAGAAAAGAGAAAGAAGTCAGAAACATGGGTGAAAACCCATGGCATGCTAATGTTTTTGTTTTCCGAGTCGCTAGCTTGACTCGACCCCGAATTCATTGGTTCTTGGGGAAGCAAGTGGAAGAGACAATCTCCATCGGACTTTCATTCAAAATGTTTGGACAAACATTGAAGTACGTGAAAGTTCCACACCGATGAGATATTCCCGGCTTAAGATAGTATAAACTATAAGTGGTAATGCCGGGGTCAAATATGGTGTCCTCACTCCCGAATGAGTTGAGAAGAGGGGAAGTGACGGGATACGTGAAGAAAAGAAAGAAAAACATGATTGCAATCATGACAAGATCTTCTTCATCAGGATCAAGTACAATTGCACTAATTTGGATTTTATCGGTTAAGCTCTGTGGTTTAGAAAACATCCCGGGTGGGAGGGTGGGAATTTCATCAATATGCAAATTCTCATGAATGAGTATGTATCCCCCCGAGATATGATCTCCCGCAAGATCAAAATAGGAGTGATTGTATTCTTGCGGAGATATGATGTAAGTGAGTTCACCGGAGAACTCCTCAAGAAGAGAGTTAGTGATGGAATTGGTACTCTTTAGGTCTAACTCATGAAGGATAAACAGAGGTGGGACATGTGCGGTACTTTGTGGGCTATAAACATGCACCTCGTCCATTATATTCTCCGTTTCAGACTCGTCACTATTATGAATATCAAAGATTGGATTAACTTAATTTAGTATAAATTCAGAATCGAAATCAAACAAAGGATTAGTGATAGTTGTATCAAAGTTTTCTGAAATCGCATCAAAAGGTTTCTCAAATACCCTTGGGATTGGAACAAGGTCATCAATTTCCTCAAGAGGATTGACTTCAACTTCCTTGTCCCCCATTATCAAGATATCTGAAGGTTCTTTAATGAGTGGATCGATCTTAGAATTCTTTTCTTCAAAAGGTTCATCCTCATCACTTTCATCCTCGTCAGAGTATGAAAAGTAAACAGTGTTAGGATGACCTGGTCCTTGTTGGCAATATTGACTTGTATAAATTTCTTCCTTGCCAAGGACCTCAACTTGAGCAATCTTTGCAGAAATGTAATCAGGATGATGAGCACTCAAATCAGTGGTAGAGTGATAATGAACTTCAGTATCCCACTGATAGTGATGATGTGTCATATCCTCGATTAAATCATAAGATTCTTGTGGAGTTTTCCGCATGAGATTACCACCGGCAGCCAACATAATTTTGTCTCGATCAATCGAAGTTATACCATGATAAAAGGTTAGGATTTGATCAAGAAGCAAAATTTGGTGATCAGGACATTTCCGTAACAAAGATTTGAATCTTTCCCAAGCTTCAAATACGGACTCCATGTGCAATTGTCGGAAATTCAGAATGTCTTTTCTAAGCTGCACCGTTTTAGAACGTGGAAAGTATTTTGAAAGAAACTTGAGGAACATCTCTTCCCAAGTATGAATTGAGTGGGTTTTAAGAGCATAAAACCAAGATTCAGCGTGGTGGGATAAAGAGAATGGAAATAGATTCAAACGAATGCTATCTTGAGAAACTCCATTTTGTTTCATGGATTGAGTAATAGATATGAACTTGTTTAGGTGCTCGTTTGCATCCTCATCTCGAAATCCGTGAAATTGGCAATTTTGCCGAATCAGTCGAACCATATGATTTTTCAATGTGAAATCGGTTCCAGGAACTGATGTCGGAGTGATCGGTCCTCCTCTACCGATCAGTGACGGACGATAGAAATCCTCCATGGTTCGAGGATCATGGGGATGAGATGGTGGAAAATCGATCATTTTGGAGAATAAAACAATGAGAGGGAGAAAAGATAAGAATTAAACATTTTAAGAGGATAACGAAGATTCTTTTTGGATTTTTATGACGGGAAAAAAATTAAGATAAAAGGAAAACAAAATATAAAAAAGAAAATCTTTTGGGTTTTGTATGTTTTTGAAAAACAGAAATACGATGTTTTTGGTAATCGATTCGATAAACCAAATCGTTTCCTCTTAGATTATAGTTTGTAATCTCAAAGTACTCCGAAATAGTAAACTTCACGATTCGTTTTGTTTTTTATGAAAATATACAAAGGATAGTAAATTTACAAAGACGAATTTCAAAATCACGATTCTTCAATACGTTTAAAATACGCAACACACCTCCTCGGCAGCGGCGCCAAAATTTGACTGGCTCCAAACGGTCAGTCCAAACCAACCACGGATGTGGTCAAGATGGTCAAACAGCTTGTGCCAGTTCTCCCGTGAATATAGTGTTTCCCCGGGTCGTTATGTCCCAGCGAGGTGTGAATGGTATTAAAAACGAATTGTGATCGGGTGATAATGAACAGGAATAGGGATATGAGTGATTAGACGGAGGAAATATAAAACAAAATGATAAGACAAAGCAATATTAACAAATACGTAAGACCAAGTTATCTAAAAACGTTAAAAACCTTTAAAACGTAAGTTTAAATTAAAAACTACGTGAACGAATGAAATAAAACGCGAGTTGTGAGAAATAAAAGCCCCAGGGATATGAAAATTGCTTTTATATGGACCTAATGACAAAAGAAATTTTTTAGAAAAAAGAAAATTATTTATTTGACTTTTTAATTATTTATTATTAATTAATTACTAGATAGACTAAAATTAATTATTATAAATACTAAACTAATTTTTAAAATTATGAAACTTTTTCTACAATTACTTTATAATGACAGGAAACTAAGAAAATTATGAAAAGTCCTAACACCTTATTAATAAGCAGTATAATAAGCAAAGAAGCAAAATAAACTTATTTAATAATAACTACTATAAATAAAAAGTTGTGTGAATCAAAACTGAAACAAGTCCCTAGGGCAGTTGGCTATACGTGTGGTGTGTGCTTGTGTTTGTGTTACCAAGAGGTCCTGAGTTCGATTCTTGCTTCCCCCAAAATTTTTGCAACTATTTTTTTTTATATATTTTTCTTTTTAGCAAACTGATTTATACTTAAAAATAGACAACTTTTACAAAAACAACTCTTTTACAAATCAATAATAAGCTCAGTGAGAGCTTAATTATCTCACAGTGGGCTATATAAGCTTAAAATGGATTTTTAAGTTTCAAAATGCTATCCAACAAGCTATAAGCTAAACCTTGAGGGTGGAGATAAGCTAAAAGCTACTGAGGCAAACAAAAATGAGTAAAAATAAGCGACTAAGATACTGAGATAAGCTAATAAGCAGGAATAAGCAATATCAAATAAGCAAATCCACACGGTCCTAATTTACGGCACCTCATAAGCCAACCAAAAAAATTCTAAAAAATAAAATAAAAATGTCACTAATTAAAAAAGCTTCCAAATCAATGAATTCCAGAATTTTATGAGATTTGGACTAAAATTGAGATCGTGAAAATTAAAAAACTTTTTCTGCTGTCGAAAACTCGTTTTTGCAGCCCGAAAGTGGTTGATTTAGCCTTGTAAAAAAAATCTAAAAATTAAAATAAAAATACCACTAAGTACACAATATATAAGAGAACATTATCCCAAAGTTTTATCAGATTTGGTTCAAAATTGAAGAAATGAAAAATAAAAGATTTTTTTTCTGCTGTTACGGACACTTTTTGACTGGGTCAGAAATGGAAAAATGGGTCAAATTGGTGCATTTGACCTTGGAAGTCAAAGATCAGGTATCAAACTCACGTGTTAACATATTCTAAGCATGTTTGAACCAAAAATGACAACAAAGTGGGCCAAAACCAAGAATCTATCCTAGGTTCTTTATGAGAACAGTTAATGCAAAGAAGTTTTGGAAATCATACTCAATTACTTGAAAACTGTTAGAAAGCGTAAACTCTTGTTTTAAAACATCTAACAACAGTAAATTGAAGCTATTTGAATGAAAAATTTGTGTCAAAACTAATTTGTGTGCTAAGAACAAGACTATGCCAAACACCCCCTAATAGGTTGTCTGTTTGAGTTTTTCAAAGAGAATGAGAGATTTAAACTTGAAAAATGAACAAATAGCACTCACTAAGTCATATTATGAATGAATAAGCAAGTAGGTATCTAAAATAAGAAGTATGCAATAAGCTAGAGCAAATTAGCCATATGGGCTTATATGTAGCAGTTAATAAGCAAAGATAAGGAAAACAAAGCACAACTATATTAACTAAGCTTAAACATGCATAATAAGCTAGGAAAATCAGAAATGAGCAGAAACAATCACAAAATAAGCACTAGGGAATAAGCAATCTCAATAAGCTAATAAATGCAATAGTAGACAGTTTTATCAAAAATTATTCTAATGAGTACCAAACTGAAAGAAAACGATAATAAGCTATCTAGAACTCTAATAAATAATGAAACAAGTAGAGATAAGCAGTTAATAAGCACATCTACAGTAACTTTTGCAAGAAAATAGAAAAAAATGCTTACAGAGGGTCCAAGCTCAGATCAAAGATACCCAAGACCAATTCTTACTACCCTATAGCTTCCCATGAACCACTAAACCAAGGCCTTCCAATATTCACCTTGCTCCTTGCATCCTTTTTTTTTTTTTTGAAATGAGATGAACAACAACAAAGTCTTAAAGTTTAAACAAGCTCAATAGACTTAATATGACCTAATGGAGCAGTAATCCAACTGTTTACACATTTTTTTTTTAGCTAAATGGACATTTTAAGCTATAATTTCAAAATAAGAAATTTAAAGAACTAAACACCTATTTTATTACTGAAATTGAGATTACAAATCCTCTTGAAACTGAGAATTACACTTAAGTACTAGAGTTCATAACTAGAAAACATTAAAAAATCAAATTCGACATTAAATTTTAAGCTAAGAACTACTCTAACTACTGTTAACTACTGGTCTTCTCCTTTTTTTCTTTCTTTTTCATTTATAAGCTTCAAAAAGAGATCCTGGTACAATCCCACTTCACTTTTTAACCATTGGATGAGCTAATTAGATCTTAGCCGTTGATGAAGTTTTGGCGGGAAAAGACATTTAGCAACTTGGGGAGGATTGCTTGTTGGCAGGGAGGTGGGATTTGGACTTATGTGGAGGAAAGGTGAAAGGGAGTGGGTGTGGCAGTGGATGAAGTGTAGGGGTGATGATGAGATGTTGGCTATGGTGGTTTTGCAGAGGGTAGCATTGGGAGAGGTGGTATTTTGGAAGCAAAGGTGGGTTTGACCCAATCTTTGACCTGGTATTAGTAACCAGGGGTGTTTGTTGGGTTTGGTTGGGCTAGTATAAACAAAATGGGTCCACATGGTTTAGCTAGTAAGTACAAGGACCAATAATGTAATATTTTAGTTTTGAGGGGGTGAATCTGCCAAGTTTCCAAAGTTGAACAAGGGGCCATTATTGCCAATTTGTAATTCCACAAGGTCCGTTGAAGTTTATTTTCCAAATTGAAACTACCGGGGACCAAAACTGTCACTTTTGACACTTGAAGGACCAATTTCGCCAATTCATGAAAACTTTATTCCAAGGGTCGGAAATGTCATTACTTGATTCCTGGGGGACTGTTGTTGGCTTTTCTTCAAAATAAATCTCAGGGACTGATTTTGTCATGTTTTGAAAGTTGAGGGACTGAAACTGCCAATTATGCAAACTTTGTTCGTTTTTCATTTGTTTTCAATCATTTTGCACCTTAAACATATAAAACACAATCCAGAGATATTTTTTGTATTTTGAGGCATATTTGAGTGTTTTTAAATGTTTTTGCAGTTCAGATGGGACAAAAATGATGAGTATTTACACACTCATCAAAGCTCCTCAATCTGATTGGCTGACCGAAATGATCAAAGCACAACCACCACTTGAAGCCGAAGAACCACTGCCTGGAAATACTTTGCAGATGACTCAAAGTATCATGACAGAACTTCAAGTAGAAAGGTTGACGAAAACTAAACTGAAGAGGATCAACCGTGAAGCTATGGACTTTCTGAAGAAGAGATCAGGAAATAAAGTTGAACTCGAATACCACATGGAGAACATTGCCTGCGCACTTTCTGGCTCGTTCGACTGGCTCAACCCTGAATCCAACATCGACACAGAAAAGAAAGACAAAACTCCATACTTCACTGACTGGACAAAACCATTGCCTCTTCTAGGCTTTCCCGAGAAACCAAAGATTCCATAAAGACACTTCTTCAACAATGACCTCAGATACCTTCAACACACTCACGAAACTTCCAAGGAACGATACGCATCTTCACTGACGATTTCCGTTCCAGCTGCCAGATACGAATTACCAGACTTTGAAGAGATTGCACCAATCTTCAGCAAATCAGTTGTCACTTACAACAGGGAAGCTCTTCTCGGTATTCAACATTGGCCTGAGGAACGAAAACTCGGCTACACCCACAGATTACATCTCAAGTAAAGTGAAAATGTGAAGCAACCGCTTCGTATCGTTGCAATCATGGAACTCGTGGAAGATAAAAGATTCAAACTACACGTTCTTGAAAGAAATCGTCGTCAAGAGACTGGACGAGAAGAAGTACAAGTTTTGTGAAGTAGACTTCCCAGATTTGAACCTGAATGACATCGAAGACATGTATTTGGAGAAGGTTCAAGGAAAAATGCTTAACTTCCCAAGGGAAACTCAATACAACTTCATCGCGTCTCTACTACTCTACATCAGACGGGTTATAGTTCAAGAATGGGTGGAAGATCTTCAACTAGGCGTGGAAAGTTATCAAAACAACATCAACCTCACCAACCACAACTCATATTTCCAGGAATTCTAGAGCTATCACAGTATACTCTCGTGCAACAACCATCGTTTGGAATCATCTACCTCAATAAGAAGAATCAACTTCGTCTTATGCGGTTCGATGAAATTCCGAAGTTTTGTGACGAGACACTTCAAAGAGTTCGTGATGGCTTGGAAGAAAGGTTGGATGATGAGAAGAAGAGGTTAAAAGAGGGTCGATAAACGAGGTGGAAAGCTAATGGACGCAGAATGATACGCAACTTTGTCCATACCATTGAAGAAAGGCTGTACCGTCGTCAACAGATCAGAAGGTTGGAAAGCTACATTGGTGTTCGTCCTTCATTTCCGGTCTTGACATTTAGACGACCTGATCCACAGTTCACAGACTTTGATGCATAGCCGAATGATGAACTTCAACTTACACTCTTCCGGTTCCAAAATTTCAAAACTTTCATTTATATGAATTGATTTGTAATTACTACGGCTTGTGCACACATAACAGTGTACAACCCGCACTTTATACTTAAAGGACCCTGTGGTACGCATCAGTGCCACAATCCTCATATAAGGAGCGAAAGCTTCTTACTTTTGAGTAGAATTAATCAAACCTTTCAGTATTTTCTCAAATTCTGCTCAAAAGACAAGTATTACACCTCAATAAGTAACCATTTGTTGAGGGGGAGTACTTGATTTCAAACATCGTTCTTAAATCTTAAAGTCTTGTTGATTTCTCCTCATAAGATTCCAAAAGGCATATTTTAATCAAAACGTTTACAAAAACAACATTTGATATGCTATTTTTGAGGGGGAGAAGAAGAAAAGTGATTAAAATATGATGTGAAAAGTCTTATCTTGTGCGAGCTTGACTCAAAATTAACCCACGAATTGACGAAACAACAAAAGTTAGTATTCGAAAGGATTTATCCGAGTAGAAAGTACCGTTTCGAGAAACTCTTTCTAGATGTTTACTTTGACGGGTCTAACTTCCTTTTAAGGAATGTTAACAACTTCAAGTTAGTTATTAGGGCTAGTTATCACCTAAAAACTGATAATGTATCCCTTTAACTAAGCAACGTAAACGTGTCCCTCGGGTACATGTCTATTAAGAGTGGATCAATTCAAAAGTGCCAACTCTTCCCGCATATGCAAATTTCTGAAAACATTCATAAGCATATGTGGAGGGGGAGTCTTTCATAAGAAATCCAAAACCTCAAAGTGTTAACAAAAAGTTTTATACTCATAAACACTTTGAGAGATTTTCAATGATTTGGTTCAAAGGCATCAATAGGATAGTTATGGAGTTACAAGGTGACTAAGGATAGGAATTACCGTCCTATGATCCGCCAGAACCAGAGGGATCTACCCAAGGACATCACCAATAGTTAGAAATTAGAAGTCCTTAGGTATGATATAACAAAAGGAGAAAAGAATGAAAGGAGAAAGAAGGGGTTGAAGAACTAAAAAGAAAATGAATGAAAAGGGTGAAAAGAAATAGCCCTCCATTTTATCAACCTTAGGGCAAACACCGGGTACAATTCATATGCTACTGGTCGTTGCTAAGGCGACACCGGTATTGAAGATAAAGACGTCATGGACCCAGTGACGCAATGCACCTAAACCTTCTTAGCCACTCAGGCATCTCTCAAAAGATGTTTGTTTCATTCTCACGGGGAACCAGTGTAATCTATCGATCGTCTATTAGAGATGGTTGATATTGAAACAGGAGGCCCTCTGCTCCATGCCTCCGTATAGGAAACCAAATGTGCACTTATCAAGTCTAGAGCCATGAGATAACATTAAAAGATCTCTTAGGAACACCCAATTCTTCTACACTAAATGTCTTGCATCATTGGACACTGAGTGTAAATTATCGAGTCCTTCGTAGATCTTAGCAATCTGCCTTGAACGTTTATGAGGGATTTACTTATGTATTTCTCGAATGATTGAACGGAAATCCTGCCAGGGTCAACATCAAACAGCCCTGACAGCAGGTCACTTCGGTGATTCCTTGTGGATTACGCTTAGTGTGTTCGATGGTTTCAAACGGTCTACAGTCGTGGGGTGATCTCCAACGACTCACCTAATCGTGGGTGTACGTATGTATGTCTGTGTAAGCCCTCTAGCGTGTATCCGATTAGGAACGACCTTGGAAAGGATTAGAAGAAGACTTCACACGATGCTGTTGACAAATTCTAATTCCGAACCTGTAAGTACCGGATATATTATTGCTAACTGTTTCAACGCAGGTACTACCATCATCGTGAACACAAGCCTCCACATGCTCATACTTGCATCTCAACAAATATGAAAGCTCTCATGAAAGATCGAAGCAACACAAAAGTCAAAGATAGATTCCATGCCAAAAGAATCTACAAAGTAATAAAGAAAACAATCTAAAGCAAAGCACCGTCTAAAGAAGAATTCTACGTCAACACAAAGAATCTTCATGTATGAAAAGAGAGCTTCACACGAATGAAAGTTTCAAACGTCAAAGGTGTATGAGCATGTCGGAAAGATGCAGATCCACTGGAGTCTAAGAGAGTGACGAATGGCAGATTACGACATCATGTGATCACTATCACATCATCAAAGATAAAGAACAAAGAACGATGAATCATTTCTACTTATTATCTTTTGAAGACGTCTAAAGCCATGAAAGTCTACAATTAAAGATAAAGACAATGACGTCAAGCAACCTCAAATGACCGTGACGAATATCACTCCTTCATAACCGATTCTTAGGGGGAGATTGTTAGGACCTAAGTTTATCAACGTTTTATCAAGTCTCGGTTATTTCAGAATATGTAATAGGTTGCTAGTTTATCTAAGTTAATCATGTAATCATGTAGAGTCCAAGAATAGTCCAATGGGCCTAAAGCCCACGTTTAGAAAAAGAAAGGGAGGAGAGGAGTGTTGCCCTATTCCTCACCTATAAATAGGACTCTTATGTATTCATTTAACTTGTTGGTTATTTCATTATCTAAAGAAACTCTTGCACTTTTATTCTTCATATTTGATCTAATCAACCAAACTCTATTTCTTATCTTATTTCTATCAAATCAATACTTGTGTTTACAATATGGTGACCTAACATTGCCTCCACCTTCTATGGGTACAAAATCAATCATCTTTTCTCTGTTTCCTGACATGCTCCTAGAACAACCACTATCTACTATGCCAACTTCTTTACTTTTCATAGGATGATCCTACAACAACAAAAAAAATATATACAAAATATAAGTACACTTTGGAGACTCAAGTCATTACTGACTTGAGCCTGCCTTGTGGATCATAAGAGTTAGGCCATGTAGATGTACAAGATCCACCATTGTTCTTGGACCTTGTTTGATAGTTATGTCCCTTATTAGTCCAAGAACAACCTGCTGAGGGCTTAACAGCAGTATCCCATGGTGCCCCCCACCCCATACACATTGGGTGATAATAATGTTGATACAAAAGTTGGGCGTTCCTTGTTTGGGTTCCTTCCTTCGTATCAATTGCTTGATATTGCTTGAGACCTGCGCACTAAGAAAGAAACAAACACCGTTAGGCTTATCGAGGGATTGTCTCCCCCGATTATCCTCCGGCGTGAGAGTAAGTAATCGTAGTTTTAGGGTTGTGAGAAGAGTTAGGATCGCTTTGTAAATCGTACCTTTGCGAGGGTTAGGGTTCCCTCTATTTATAGGCATGTAACCGATAAGGTTACTTGTTCCTTACTCTACGGCGTTTCCGCCGATATCGGATATCGCTAGTGAATATCTTCATTGTTTAGAAGATATCCCTTTATCCGTTCCATAAATACGTTTTGGACTTGGGCCTTATGGGCCAAAGCCATCCAGCTGGTAGTCCAACTGTCATGAATCTGGGCCACGCGTAGCGGGCTTAAATATTAGTATTGTTTACTAATCGGGTCCGTGACCCGGTGTGGACTATACGTCATCATGTCCCCCCAGTCTAGTGTGCGCACGACGAAGAGTGCGGATGCTAGACTAACAATGCTCAAATTATTCCCGACTCGTGCGCGGGAAGAATTCAAGTCGTTTGCCGCCAAAAGGGAAGTTCAATGAATCTAGTTGAAAAGGTTTAAATCCCTCATCTCGGGAAACGGAAACACTATCCACGTGTCTCGTACCGTTTCAAACCCCAGCCACATATTCTGAGTTAGTGGAATCCACGTGTCAGTCATCGGTGGTGAGTGAGAAACATATAAGTACCACTGCATTTTTACCGTGTTTTTCACAGTGAAAAGTGCAAGTATCTCCCAAAAAATACCAAGAACTCCGCCGCAACCCTAGTTTTCTAAACCAAGGTAACCTGCGCCCGTGCTTAAAAATGGTTATTCAATTGGAAGATTTCCACTCCAATATGACCGCGGATGAACTGCAACAGTTCTCCACGGATTACTATATTCCGTTGGATCTGAACCCGGTGGTGCCAGATCCAGAAGATACCATAGAGGACTACCCCGTAGGGAAGGTGGGTGTATACACGCGATTTTTCGAGTGGGCGAATCATCGCGTGCCCATCACCGTATTCCTGAGGGATATCCTCGTATATTATAGCATTCCCATTTCCCAGTTGCACCCCCTAGGCGCTGGGAAAATATCCAATTTCGAGGTCAATTGCCGTTTATTGGCGATTCCTCCCACCCTCCACCTTTTTCGTGCGTTCTATCGCACATCGTGGTTAAATGGGTGGANTTCGAATGGGCGAATCATCGCGTGCCCATCACCGTATTCCTGAGGGATATCCTCGTATATTATAGCATTCCCATTTCCCAGTTGCACCCCCTAGGCGCTGGGAAAATATCCAATTTCGAGGTCAATTGCCGTTTATTGGCGATTCCTCCCACCCTCCACCTTTTTCGTGCGTTCTATCGCACATCGTGGTTAAATGGGTGGATAACTTTCATGAAGCGTTTAGGCGCGCTTCAAAGTTTTGCAAAGAAGGTGGACAAGCTTCCCAATTGGAGGGAAAAGTTCTTTTGGATTGACTCTGCGGTCTTTCCATTTGACTTTCCCTTCCACACCAAGATGTCATTGGAGAAGGATGAGCGCCCTCTAGACACGTGGTACAACCTGGATCATGCGCGGACTATTGACGCGAACCGCCTCCATATCAGGCCGTACCCTGAGGCGTTCCTGGTGCACATGGGCATCAGTCGTAATTATTTCGACCCGCCTGATTGTGTCCCCATGTTTATAGCCGCGGATGGTTCGGGTTGGTGCTCATCCCGTCTTCTCTATCTCGTAAGCCTTTTTCTTTGTCCATATCTTATATAACGTATTTTTGTTATTTGCGCAGAGATGGATTTGTTCGGGCTTGTAGAGATGGAAAACCCCAAGTCCGTTGCTGTTGGGGTGCGTCCGCTGAGGGATGGGGAGGACCCCATATTGGAGGCGACGCGCAAGCGCGTTACGGAGTTGGTTATCCCTGAACCTGAGGGTTCCCCTGCTAGGGCTGTTCCTATACAGCAGGTGCCTCCACCCCAGTCGGTCGCGACTGAAGCGCAGCCTACGCCTACTGTAGCGCAGCCTCCCCCCCTGTCTGAGGATATCATCCGTGTTGACTCAGATGAGTCGGAGGAGGAGGTTGTAGAGCTGAAGCGTAAGAGGGCGGCTGATGGTAATAGTGATGGTGCGGAGTCTTCTAAGAGACCGCGTTCTGAGACTGAATATGAAGCTCTCTCCTTTGGGTAAGTTTGTTTAGTCAGTACAAATTTTTTTTTTTATGAAGTTATTATCTAACTTTTTCTATCTGTGGCGCAGTGAGAGCTCAGGAGACTTGAAGGAGTCCGTGACGGACTTGAAGGAGTCCGTGACGGCTTCTGAGTCTGAGAAGAGTTTGCCCCTGTCCCCCCCGCACATGTAAGTATTTTGCATATGCTTTCGGTGTTTGTCGTATCTGAATTGTTTCCATATACTAACACCTGGTTGCATTTTATTATGGTGCAGTGATCAACATGTGAGGAGCAGCAGCGCACCTGGTGCGGGTGGGGAGAGTTCTGAGCCGCATGTGGAAGTTGCTGACCCACATGTGAGGAGCAGCTGCTATGGAGAGGGGTCTCCCAAGGAGAGTCCCTTTGTTGATGCAGCGCAGTCTCCAAGGGTTATTGGCCAAGAGTCTCGATCATTCGACTCTGTGATGGAGGAACTGGCCTCCGTCGCTGCGCACCAGTCTGAGCTGGTAGCGCAGGCTAGAGCAAACTACTCGGTGGAGAGTATTTGCTCCCAGTATGAGGAGCGGATCTCCTCTTTGACGGCGCAACTAGCGGCTGTCAAGTTAGATTTAGCAAGCTCTAAGGCTGAGCAGCTGAGCTCCCAGGCTAAACTGGAGCGCGCAGAGCAATCTGCGCAAATTTTGGGTGATCAGAAGATAGCCATGCTGATGCAGCTGGAGCAGGAGCGCGCTGTTCACGAGCGCTATCTAAGGGACTCCAAGTGGGTGCTGAAGCACTTTGAGCAGCACCTTGGAGATCATTATGCCAACCTAGAGGAGTTCCGCAGTCGGATCCAGTTGATGCTGAACAAGCAGGAAGAAAGGCTGCAGAAGCTCAGCATTGAGTACGACGAGGAACTCTATCCGCACCTGATGCAGTCTATTGTTGAGCGCAGGTAATTATTTCCTCGTTCTTTATGTTGCATTGTTTGCAAATAAATATATTTCCACTAATACTTGTGTATTTTGTCTGTTTGTTAGGTGGTTGATCAGCAATGGGCTGCGCCTTGCTGCCATGGGTACGCTGGAGCACCCAGAGGTTACTGGTGCCTTTAGCAAGGTTGTAAACCGCGCTAAAGATTATGGTAAAGCTCTGGCCGTCGAGGCGCTTTCTGAGGCCAGGCAGTTGACTGTGCCTCCCACCGAGATCTCGTGGTACACGGCTGCTGCACAGGGGGAGCTTACTGCGGTATGAAGGGTTTGAAGGATCTTGATCTTCCCCATATTGGTCGGTTGGAGCGTGACCAGGATCAGCCCATCAGCGTCATCATGGCGGGGTTGACTCTTCCGCAGAGAGAAGGCTGAGGAGCAGGCGGACTTCTTCCTGAAGCCGAGTGTGTCGCAGCTGAAGGTACCCATTTTTGCTCAACCACGTCGTATTTTGGATCCCTTTCGCATCGAGAGGGAGGTTACTTTACAAAGTTCCTTAAATTGCCATGCTACCAGGTGCGCAAGGAAGAAAGGCGTAAAAGGAAAAGCTGTGATGTGCGGCATAGGCGCTGCTCATCTGCCTAGGAGTGACGGTGTTCCAGTTTCTGTGGCGACCGTTAACCCTAAGGACGTGGCCGTCTTGCAGCAGCTTAAAGCTTCGAAAGAAGAAGCCTTGGGTGAAGGCACCAGCATGCTCAGTCGCTCCTGGAGCATTTAGCTTTTGTATTTGTAACCTTT
>LBNU01012141.1:91962-108353 GCA_014162995.1 Artemisia annua
GCTACCGTTTGTTATTTTATGTGTTTCGTATGTTTATTTGTCATCATTAAAACAATAGGAGATCTTGATAATGTTGCCTCAACAATCTCCCCCTTTTTGATGATGACAAATAAAATCCGAAAGCAAATAAAATTACAAAACCTAGCGAAGACAAAGCGCGCCTTTGATGTAGCTTTCGTCTTGACCTTGCCTTGTAATTTGGTGAAGCCTTTGTTTCTTTAGACTTGAATAGGTCTTCACTCTTGGATTCCTATTTCTCAATGATATTCCACGATCAATACAATTGGCTGAATCCCGTGAAATCATTTCATAGAAGTTCATTGAGATCTTCTTTTTATAAAGCAAATCAACTTCGATTCTTGAATAATCCACATCACTTCTGCTTCTATTGTAACAAAAGATTCCCCTTTTATGTGGAAAAGGCCCGTATCAATAATTATGATTTTACGTATGGACAATTCCTCAATATCTTGTTCATTCGCAACAAAATATTTTCTTTGTGCGTCGGTAAAAAAAAACATGCTTTTTGGGGGAGAGATACTATTTCAGCAATCGAGTCACAGGTATCTAACATATTAATACCTAAGGCTTTTCCACAAAGTGGTGACGAAACGTATAACTTGTACAAATCTTTCCATTTTCCAAGTCGATCCAATCCACTCGTTCGTAGAGCTATTTACTCGATCGCCGACATTTCTGGAACACCTCTAACAGAGGGACAAATAGTCAATTTTGAAAGAACTTATTGTCAACCTCTTTCAGATATGAATCTATCTGATTCAGAAGGGAAGAACTTGTATCAGTATCTCAATTTCAATTCAAACATGGGTTTGATTCACACTCCATGTTCTGAAAAATATTTACCATCCGAAAAGAGGAAAAAACGGAGTCTTTGTCTAAAGAAATGCGTTGAGAAAGGGCAGATGTATAGAACTTTTCAACGAGAACGAGATAGTGCTTATTCAACTCTCTCAAAATGGAATCTATTCCAAACATATATGCCATGGTTCCTTACTTCGACAGGGTACAGATATCTAAAGTTTTTATTTTTAGATACTTTTTCAGACCTATTGCCGATACTAAGTAGCAGTCAAAAATTTGTATCCATTTTTCATGATATTATGCATGGATCAGATATATCATGGCGAATTCTTCAGAAAAAATTATGTCTTCCACAATGGAATCTGATAAGTGAGATTTCGAGTAAGTTTTTCCATAATCTTCTTCTGTCCGAAGAAATGAGTCATCGAAATAATGAGTCACCATTGATATCGACACATCTGACAAATGTTCGGGAGTTCCTCTATGCAATCCTTTTCCTTCTTCTTGTTGCTGCATATCTCGTTTGTACACATCTTCTCTTTGTTTTCGGGGCCTCTAGTGAGTTANCTTGCCTATGAAAGTTCCCCTATTATCATGAACCGTTAATTGTATTTAAGCGAGAGTGAGTGGATAGATCTATTGAGGGTGACGCCTCCATCCGTGTTGGGGTTACCGACAGTCAAGCGAATGCATTTCATTTTTATTCATATTAGAGTGTCTGGCAAAACATTCTTTAGGGGCATTCCATACAGTCAAGCTTCGGGGTCATGAGCTTAAGTGCTATTGTATTATTTTTCATTAACATATGACGGGTAGTCATACATATATACTTATGGTTTCCGTATAACTTCCATTTTATAAACCTATGATTTCTCACCAACATATTGTTGACGTTTTAGCAATGTATTTTCAGGTAACTAGTGTATCATCATGTGACTTGCATTGGACAAACATGGAGTCAAGGATTGACGCGTCTCACTGTTTTTATGTCAATGCACTTATCTATCGTTTGATCTTGTTGTTTTATTTTCAATAAATGTGTAAGACTATTTGGGACCTTTGTTGTAAACCTTTATGTTTGAAATAAAATGATCAAACGTTGTATTTACAAAATGACACTTTAGGTCGTTCAATGTAACCTTGTATGAGATGCCTTGACAGTTACACCCGGGAATTCAATTCCGCTGCCATATTACAGGTAAAATTCAGGGTGTGACAGATTGGTCTCAGAGCCAAGGTTATAGCGAACTAGGTTGTCCTTATATCCTAGACTATAACTATCCCGTAGTAACATCTCATCATTACATTATAAGTGCATAATTATATTTTTGAGTTTTCATAAAATGGGTTATTCATTTCATTTTACTTTGTTGTTACAGAGTATGTCTACTGAGTCTCGTCCTATTGTTCTTTCATCTGACACGGATATGCCAGATGCGATGTCATCTACAGCTGTTCCTACACCATTACACCCAGTGTCTACTCCAGTACCTGTTGTTCCAGTATTTCAGTCACAGTTAGTGGCAGTCACACAGGATACCGAGGCCTTCTCTGAGGCTGAGGTAGCTCCTACTCCTCATATTTCTCCGGTTGCACCAGCCTCCGTGCTGCGTGCACCCACATTATCACCATCTCATGCTGCTCCTGTCCAGTTAGGACAGACTACTCTTTCTCGTCGTCATAGACGATTCCGTAATGCTCGAAAGAGTGTGCGTATTACTACACCTACTCCTGTGATACCTACTACTCCTATCTCACCATCACATTCAGTTACCTCTGCTGCTGCACCTACACCTACTCAGCCTTCGCCGCCCGAAAAGCAAGGTCATATCGGGAGGGAGTGTACGCACCAACGGCAGCTCTTCCGACTGAACTGCAACAAGCCCAGACAATTTGGAAACTGCATTTGGGCCCAGGGACCATTGTGTACGTTTTCTCTTTGAAGAATATCTACGAAAAAAGGCAACATAAGGATGGGAACGGTTGCATGGTAAAGATGAGAATCCTTTTTCAAGAGTTTTTTTTTTTTTTTTTTTTTTTTTTTTTTTTTTTTTTTTTTTTTTTTTTTTTTTTTTTTTTTTTTGTTTTTTTTATTTTTTTTTTCATGCCACTTAATTGGCTATCTATGAAATGACTGAACCGAAAAATGTGGTGACATACAAGTGGATGTGCCAAATTGGTGGCACGTTGAAAGTGGCTATAACATTTAGTCACCATACCCTATGCTATAAAAGACATCAAGACTGTAAAGAACACCTCTCGGATAATTGGATAGCAACCCCTTTAAATTCCAATTTCAGTTTATCACAAACCTCTACTTGCTTATTCTGAAAACTTGGTTTACGTTTTAATTTGAGTCCCAATATTAAAAGTTACCATATTTTTTTATTCCTAATATTCGATACTAAAATCAATCAGTAATATAGAAAGTCTTAAAACAAAAAAACAAAAAAAAAAAAACCATATAAAGCGAAAGTTAGATGCTTTTGCGTGACGTTTAAGTTTTGTTCGTATTTATTCTGCTTGAAACATTCGTCCAATATTATAGCCATTAACAATGGCGACAAGGAGTCAGTTTGAGTTGAAGATTTTCAACTCATTAACCAAACAAAAAGAAACGTTCAAGCCGTTAGTACGTGGCAAGGTTTCGATATACGTATGTGGTGTTACAGCTTATGCTCATAGTCATATTGGTCATGCACGCGCCTATGTCTCGTTTGATGTACTCGTTAGGTATGTAAATGATCGAAACAACGTGTTCGTGTTTTTAAAATTTTTGATGTGTTTCTAACTAAGTTGTTGGATATAATGGTTTTTTGTTTTAGGTTCTTTCAATATTTGGGATATGAATTATGAAGTTAACTATGTGCGGAACTTCACCGATGTTGACGATAAGGTAAGATACTTTTTTTACGTGCTTGAAAATTGTTAGTATGTTGCTGTTAGATTGGTTATTTGATTTGGTGTGATATATAATGTGTTAGCGGAAAATTTACAAACGTACATGCATGTTTTGCTTTAAAAATTTTAATGTTATCTGCCAAGGAAATTGCTTAGAACCTAAAGTTCGTGACACACATATATATGAAATCACAGAAATAAACTACGGTTATGCTGTGATAGAGTATTTTAGAATTGGCTAGGAAAGTTTTCTTAACGAGTTTGCATCAAAGACAGTTAGGAAGTACCTGGCTAAGTAACAGAAGTACTTCGGATATGTCTTAACGTTTTTATGTCCTCAGTTTGAGAACTTGCGTAGGTTACATGGCATATGGACACGGTCCTGATATTGATATGATTAGTATAAAAATAATTTATCTACGGGTGCTGACTTATAAGAGTCTTGGCTCCTAGCACTTGTATTCAAATCATCGAACTAGCTTAACTGATCAGATAAGTAAAATCTTGCAGATTATCGAGAGAGCTAACAAGTCTAAGGAGGATCCGTTAGCTTTAACTCTTTAAGTGATCGGTTTAGCCACGAGTTCTTGAAATATATGGATGATCTCCAGTGCTTGCGTCCTCATACTCAACCGCGTGTGTCAGAACATATGGATCAAATAATTGATATGATACAGAAGGTACTGCATGATCATTCTCCCATTATCATACTTGTACTCATATTTGCACGCTTTTCTCTGACGGACTTTTTCTTTTTCCAGATAATTAGCACAGGTCGTGCTTATGTTTCTGACGGGGATGTTTATTTTTCTGTTAAAGACTTACCAAATTATGGACAGCGGCTTGCAGGACGAAAACTTGATGACAATAAACCCGGTCATGAGGACAATTTATCAAAGAAGCAAAATCATAACGATTTTGCCTTGTGGAAGGTATGATGTCTTTTGAAACTCATCTTGAAATTAACATACAAGTAATTAGCGTGCTGAATATGATTTAAAATGAAACTACTTATCTGTTTATTTGAATATAAGTAGGTTATTACCTGCATATTTTTCATTTAGATTAGCAGTTTCTGAGGGTGTTCGGATTGCTTATATTAGTGCTTATGTGCTAACATTTAAGGACATAATTAACACTATATGATTCTTGTTGTTCAGGCTGCTAAACCAGAAGAGAATATCAGATGGGACAGCCCGTGGGGTAAGGGAAGGCCGGGATGGCACATTGAGTGCAGTGCAATGAGTGCAACTTATTTAACCGAGAAATTTGATATCCACGGTGGTGGTATGGATTTAATGTTTCCACATCATGAGAATGAAATCGCTCAAAGTTGCGCTGCGAATCCAAATAGCAATATAAGTTACTGGATGCACAACGGTTTTGTCACTGTAAATAGTGAAAAGATGTCGAAATCACGTGATAACTTTTTTACTATCCGCCAGGTATACTTCATTAACCATTACATATTCTCGTTAATTATTGCCTTAACTGGTACTGTACTAATTAGGTTTCTTAATCTTATTCAGGTAACTGATATCTTTCATCCGCTGGCCTTGAGGCATTTCTTATTGGGTACTCATTATCGCTCCCCGGTCAATTACTCGATTGATCAGATCGAGATTTCCTCAGATGCTATCTATTACATATATCAGGTGAAATTTTCTTTTATTTAAGAATGATATAATTCTTGCGTCCCAGTGTCCCATATGGGTCATTTCGTAACAGAAAAAATAAGCTTACCCGTTACATAATGAGCAAAACTGGACATGAAACAATTTTTAGTGACTTGGATGTACAAAGAGTAGAATGATTGAAACAGAAAGATGAAGTATATTGATATTTCATGCAAAACCGCATATATTTTTTTTTGAAAAGCGCAAAACCGCATATATTTGTCAGTGAAATATTTTTGATGTGTTAAATTTTTATACTTTTTGGTTTGCAGACATTGGAAGATTGCGAGGGTGTTATCTCACAATATCAAGTAGCTGAAACTAGTGACAAGAAATCTTATATTACTGCTGATGCCAATAATCTCATGAGGCAATTTGAAGAAAAGTTATCTAATGATTTGCACACGCCATCTATTGTAAACGATGCTCTGCAAGACGCTTTAAAATTGGTGAACAAAATTATGAAAAAGCCCAAGGTTAGCATTAAGGTTGAATAATTTGTTGACATGTCACATGTGTCTATCAGTTTTAAATTTTGTTTGTATTGATTCGCAGAAGGAGCTTCAAAAGAAAGAGAACATTGTTTCTCTTATTGAGTTGCATGGAGCAGTGCGAGAAGTGATGGGCGTGTTAGGACTACTTTCTAGTTCAACGTATACTGAGGTAGCTGAAAGTATTGTTTTTAACTTTAAATTCTTGTTAATGAAGTATAGCTGAATATTGAATCTTGGTGTTCTTTGTATGTAACAGGTTTTGAACAAATTAAAAGAAAAAGCACTAAAGAGAGCAGGCGTGAACAAAGATGAACTATTGCAAAGTATCCAAGAACGAGCATTAGCTAGAAAGAATAGACAATTTGAACTAGCTGATCAGATAAGGAATGATTGGACTGCCAAAGGAATTGCTCTCATTGATGTTGGTAAATATGACAGCATTTGGCGCCCGTGTGTGCCAGTTTTAACAACCCACACGACATCTTCAATAGATGAACCAAAAAGTAAATAGCAATGAACTCGAAGGCGTGAAGCTTACTGAGTTGGAAGTTGTTGTTATGTTTTCTTTAGGCTTAGTGATGTTTAAATTTCTGTACACACTATTCTTTGTTTCCGAAATACTGGTTATTCTTGTATCAATTCAAGATAATTGGTTCATGGTCCTTTTTTTATACAAATGTTGATGATCATTGTGCGATTTACCTTATCATAGCATTACTTAAATACACAAATTCCAGCTCATGTTAGCCTAAATGCAAAATACTAATGACACGTATTATCTTGTTGTGGAGTTAATTTTACTAACAAAATATTAAGATCATTGTTGATTAACCTATATAATTGTATGAAAATTAAATGCAAAATGCTAATGCATTTTGTTTGTTATAAGGAATCAGAATGGGCATTGCTTTGAATAAAGTGTGGTATGAGATCAAGTATTCGATATCTGTTGTACGTGTTTAAGGTTTTCAGTCACAGATTCAGATTTAGATATGTGAACAAGATTTAAACTTCGAGCATCTTAATAAACAAAGAACACCTTACTCTAGTTTGTTTCACTTTAGGGCATCTCTAGAGAGGAGTTGAAGAAACACTTTTTTGTTTTAAAAAAATTCATTTAATAGGGTGTTGAAGCAACATTTATTCATTTATTTTTGTCATTAATTACTTGAAGATTGCCCCTTCAATTAAAGAGACCAAAAAAAACTTGTTGACAAACCTTATGCATTGGATGTGTTTTGGTGAATAGTTTTTTTAAAAGTCATTTGTAATGCTATTTCTCTTGTAGATGCGATTAGTAATTTAATAAAAGTTAATTAAAGGTGTGTAGTTTTAAATTTTCGGACATTATTTATAGGGCACATATATATGCACATAACACAAGAACCCTAAAGTTGCCGCTTTGAAAGATGGAACACAGGCGACGACCAAAGAGAGAGATAGTAATTACCGAGGAGATTGTTTTCGAAATTCTGTTAAGGGTTCCAGTTCGATCTTTGTTAATTTGTAAGTCTGTTTGCAAGTTCTTAATTTCCGACCAACATTTTATTAAATCTCATGTTAAGCTATCAACTATCAAGAGTCACACGGATAAGAGCCCATTAACTCGTAATAAACTCATAATTCGTGTCAATGAACCAATAACTCGCAATTATCTTTATCCAATGTCGTCGTTTCCTCTCCTGGAAACCTATGGGGATCATCGTATTGAGATAGTTGGTTCGTGCAATGGACTGTTATGCATTATTGAACGTGGCGTCACTCTAATTATTTACAACCCTAGTACTAAAGAATTGAATACGTTACCTAGGCCTACTGATTTAATAATCCAGGAGGGGTTTGTCCAAAAGTATGCTTTTGGGTACGATGAGTCCACCGATGATTACAAAGTCGTTGCATTATCTTTCTTGCGTCGAACCCTATTCAGTTTGAATGATAACTCTCAAAAATTAGTGAAGATATACTCATTAAAAACTGGAAAGTGGAAGAGCATCAATGATTTTCACGATGTTTTGACAACGCCTAATAATGGTTTGTTTCTAAACGGAGCTCTTCACTGGGTAGGGTCAAAAGATAGAAGCGTTAGGTCATCTCGGACTATAGTTTCTCTTGATTTAGCAAAAGAGACTTATGGTGAAATTTCGCAACCAATGTATGAAGAAGGTCATCCGGGGAGCGTGACTTTAGGGCTTATGGGAGAATGGTTGTGTGTCATGTGTGGTTATCTTAAGAAACGTGTTGATGTATAGGTCATGAAGGATTATGGAGTGAAAGATTCTTGGACTAGATTGCTTTCCTTCCCACTTGCGTTTAGATGTAGGGCAATATATCGTGCACCTTTGTGTATTTCAAAAGATGGGAAAGTTTTGTTGCATTTTAATACAAAACTTGTTGTTTATGATTCCATGAGTGATTCATTCACTGATATTCACAACTTTGAAAGATTCTATCAAGCATGTACTATTGTTGAGAGTTTGGTTTCACCTCATGCCCCCTTGAAGCGGAACAAATGTTCATGGATGAGAAGGAGCAGGAAACGCGCTAACTTGAAAAACCGTTAACAAATGGTCGAATTAGACTTGCTGTCCCGTTTAGTTTTCGATTTTATTTCAGTTAGGCTTTCATTGTAAACCATATGATACCTTTTACTCTCATGTTATAGTAACTAATTTCCTATCTGTTTTGGATTTGTTATCTGCAAAAGTTCAAGTATGGGTGTTTGCATTTACTGAGAAATATATAAAGTATTTTTGCAAACATGGAGTTTTATTAACATTGTTTGGGACAAAAGGTCAAAAGTGTTCCTACAAGAAGCATCATACCATAGAGGTGCAACTATAAAATAATGGACATTATAAAGATCGAGATGAACCGTCACATGTCCTAGAAAATGCAATAAACTAAAATCCTACCATGACAAAAATGGTACTGGAAGATGAACAACAATCAAATAGATATTGTTGAAATTCTTGTGACATGGATGCCGCTAATAACCAACGAATGGCAAGTGCTTTTCCTTGTGTGGATCCTATTTCAATGGGAACTTGATGAGTCGATCCACCTACGCGTCTTGCTTTTACTGCTATACCCGGAGTTACTCCATGTATTGCTTGACATCTTGCGGTTTCAGAGTCAAAATTTATAGCCCAAAGAAAATATAACAAAAGGACCAAAACAAATCAGTTTTATAAGCTTAAACATAGAAAGCCCAAACAAGCCTAGGTCCAGAGCACAAAGAAAATACCCGGTTCAAGGTTCGCCTGGTACAAAGAAGAAAGTCGGTCCAAATAAAATTAAGTGGGGAGAGGAGTCACTATCAAACTCGCAAAATGTAGTTCATTTGTTTTCTAGCGGTAGTGTTACATAGTTACTAGTACATGGTTAAACTATCTCATATCTTGGTTAAACTAAATGATATATCTTAATTTCTTTTAATTATCTTTAATTTTCTAAAATCCGTCTCTACTAGGCGAAAAACACTTTTGTTTAATTAGTTAGAAAATGAGAGATGTCCATATATTAAATTTATCGTAACTCACTCAAGCCATTTGCTCTAATAGTATGTGAGTGGTTTATCAATAAAAAGGTTATAGGTTAATATCTCGTCAAGGGCTGTCCTATGTAGGGGCAGGGGAGGGTCCCCCCACCCCCCTCAAAAAAAAAAAAAAAAAAAAAAAAAAATTGCGGCATCTAGTATAAATATTATAGGTTTTAAGGGTAATTTAGTTGAGGTTACAAAGAAATCTTTGATTTAGCCCCCCAAAATAAATTCGGCCCCCATAAGAAAAATGTTCTAGTTCCGCTACTGTATCTCGTCAAAGACATTTTTGAGATATTGTTTGTTAGAAAGATGGTAAAGGTACGTAATATTTTGCTGGTCAAAAAATTATACACCATAACTCACCTACCTTTACTAATTTTCTACTGAATCTAAATTTTTTGATATATTATATCATAAAAGGCTAGCTAATATAAAAAAGGTCATAAACAAATTGCTAGCTAATATATAGAATGGTGTATAGAGTAGTAAAACTCAACAACTTAGTATGGACAATCATTATTAAGTTCATTAATTTACATATGTACATCACATTTTCTAATATATAACTCATTCACATTCTCATCATTTTTATTCTTATCTTTTGCATTGTTATTGTTTTGTAGATCGTAGAATGTAAGTGCTCAATTAAGATAAGATTAAGGTAAATCACCATTAATGTATCAATGATTAAGTTGTGGCCACAATGCTTGTGTTTTACCAGGTACTTATTAAAATTATCGACAAATATGTGCAACTTATATAACATGAATACTCTTACAAAAATGTTATTCAAGTAGTCATAATTATTACTTAACACAGTAAATGTTATTTACTGTGAATGTGAATATGTTATTTGTGCAAATTGTTAATGAAATCAGTATTTGGGAATGTGTTTTAGTTTTTGGTTATTTGATTAAAGGTTTATGTTTTTTTCTTTTTTTCTTTTTTTTAATCAAAACGATAACCTTTTTTTTTTCTGAAATTAAGCATTAAACTAAATTCGACTAACAATCTTCTTTAGTTCACCAATCATTCAAAACGTTTTGTGAGATCTATACTTTCCTGGTATCTAGTTCTATATAAAAAAAATTTGGTGCTCAAAATGACAAGCATCAATACACAATCAATACACGACCGGATGCATGAAAAAGTACAAGTAATCTGGATAATAAACACTTTGCATTTCGATATCCGCTAGTGGCTGTAACTACAACAAAATAAAGGAATAAAAAGACATGCAATTCGAAACCAAAGAAGGCTCGTAAAGAACCACTATTACAACAATAAGATGGGTAATAACAAGTTAACAATATCAAAGCTGTTCGCACTTCATAGAACTTGTGCCTCTAGTTGTAAACATGACTAAATTATTTAATTTACTTTTAAGAGAAAAAATTGATGCATAATGCAGTAATGCTTGTGTCTTTCACTCTTTTGACATGTCTTGAAAGCTCGTAGAAGAATCTAATACATTCTGAAATCTTTTACAAATTTCACAAAAATAAAGTTGGCAAAATACTCTAGGAAAGTCTTAGGTAGATATGCACAAAATACTCTAGAATTTATGGCTCTTATATAAATAGGACAACTATATATACTCATTTATAGGCATCAAAGATAGAGTACAAACATATAAGTATAAAGCATTTTCTATAGAAACACATATTTTTTTGAGAGACAAATTTCCTATAAAAACTATTTTAGGAAACTATGAAATGTTGTTTCGTCATGTGTGTGCGATTTTAAGCCAACAAAATGACAATGACTCACATGATTAAGATCATTTAACTAGTTAATCAAACTTATTTGGAGTAATGATGAGGTTACTTTTATTGGTATACTTGATTAGCCTTCTTACGTATATCTATTAATGATTTTAGTTTAATTTAAAACTACAAAAATTTATCATGGAGTCACTTACATCACTACAAAATTTGTGACATTTGCTCACTAATTCAAGAGTGAGCAAAAGATAAGAAAAAAGTTACTAAAAACTATTTTAGCAACTCCTACTAAAAAGAAAACAGTAACTACTAAAGCCATCACTAAAAGTCAATCCTTACACAATATTTAGTAAGCAAAAGGGTCAAATTTTTAGTGACTATTCTCTTTTAGTAGGCAAAGGTGTCAAATCTCTTTTACACCAAAGCCTATCTAAAATGTTTTAGCCACTTTCTTTTACAACTAACAGTGAGCAAAGGTTCACTTTTAGTGACTAAATGATAAGTGAGTAAAGCTAATTCATAAATAATACACTTTTTGTATCCGCAAATGATACTACTTTAAGGTTTTCTTATACAGGCAGCTTTAGAAATGAAGGGAAAGCTAAAAACACAAATATTCAATCTGAACCAACAGGTTCTACAATACAAATATTTTCCAGGTACTAAAAACAGGTTCTACAACACAAATATTTTCCAGCTTAGAACAAATATTTTGCAGGTTCTAAACATGAATATTTTCAGGGTTCTAAACATGAATCTATTGCTGGTTATGATTTACAAGAAATGAATATCTTCATATTTACACGTGTCATGGAGTCACTTACATGATTCCTGATCTAGTGAAGTTAAGTAAAACATTAATCTACATTTAATATGGGACTTTATTCTTATCGCAAATGAACAAACATGAGTTATCTCTATATATTATATACTAGACGAGTACCCGTGCATAGCAACGGGATTTTATAGTGATAGATAGTTTATTGGTAAAAAAAGTTTATAGGTTATAAACGAAAAATAATAAAAAAGTTGAAGATTTGGGAATTAAACATAATGTTTTGAAACCCGGTTCGACCCGGGTGGTTCAACCGGTTGAACCGTTCCGGTCGAAAAATAGGTCGATTTAAACCGGGACAACTTGCTAGGTTGGGTTGAAAATGGGTCAAATTAAACCAGGTCAACCCGCCTGGGTTGAATCGTCCCGGGTCAACCCGGTTTGTGTTTTAATTGGTTGTATTTAATTTGGTGGATATGTTTTTAATTGGTTGTACAATGTGAATAAATCATTGTACTTTTAAGTAATGAGGTGTTTTAATAAGAGTATTAATTACATTTCATTTTTCTCTCTCATTTGATCATTATTGAAAACTCAACATTTCTTGAAAACTCAACATTGACCATTTTTCTATTATAGGTAGTATAGATTAGAGGGTTTTACAAAGATGAGGTGACACCACAATCCTAGGTAGAGACCCTCCTTTAAATCCGCATTCGTAAATTTTGACCACACCATTCCTTGGCTTTTCATACTACCATGGAAAATAATGATTTCACCCCTCCCTTTAGCTTATGTTCTATTGTTATAATAAGTAATAACCCTACACAAATTTTGCCTTCTCTTCTTATATATACGTAAATCTAGTTACCCTCGCAAAGCAATTTAAATCAAGATTGAACATAAGAGAAGTAGATTACAACACCAGATTACATTGTCAATCAAGTATTTGGATCAAATTTCAGTATTTCACACATTATATTGTCAATGAAGTACAACATTTTACTTGACACAAAGTTCACAATCGAAGACAATCAATATTCACAAATTCAATGAAGTACAACATTTTACTTTACACAAAGTTCACAATCGAAGACAATCAATATTCACAAGTTCAATGAAGTACAAAATTTTACTTGACACAAAGTTCACAATCAATATTCACAAGTTCACAGTCAAACACAAATCAATATTCACAAATGAACCTAGTTCCTCAACACAATAAGATCTTTACCTCACATAGCCTCTAGAAATCTTCATCCAGTAACCACAACAAGCAGGTTAACCCTAAATTCATTTTGGGGTAAAGATTTGCATACCTCCCAATCTTGAGTATTCAACAGAGGCCCATGCCACCACCTATTAATCTCAAAGTGAATCTCGCACTCAGTATCAAAAAAAAGCCCAACCCGTAACATTCCCCTTAAATGTTCCTTAAGTTCATCATAATCAGAAGCCCTAGATAGGTAGAAAATAGATTTTTCAGTTGCCAATTCTTCACTAATCCATAGTTGAGCCGCAACTAGAACAAACTCATCATCAGAATGGTTTGGCTAGTCCTAAAATCCGATTTCTGTTGCACGTCTTGTCAACAAGTCAGGGGTCTTTGACCATGTATCTTCTATGTCCCTTAGGAATTTGAAATGTATTGATTTTTGGCAATGAACATAAGTGTGATTTAGAAATAAGTTATTTTTTTTTAACATAATGTAGTTATATAAGTGTGATTTAGAAATAAGTTATTTTTTAACATAATGTTTCAAGATTCAATGAATTTAAAGGAATAATGAAAGTGGTTCAACTCTTATAAACAAACAGACATGCATAAACGCAGTAAGAAAACAATTAAAATATGTACAATACCAGATTTCAGTTACGATATTCTCCCTGAAAAAACTGTTACAATACTTCCCTAAAACAGCTTTAAATTGGCGTCTCTCTCAATAATATGTAGATATTAATTAAGTTTAGTCACGTGCAATAAATGCTATAGTGTAAAATGCATAACAATAAAACTTCAACTATCACTTGCAAGGTCCACAAGACTAGATCAATTAACCAGGTACAACATCTACATAAACAAAAACAGCATAAAAACATTAACAAAATATAACTTGTGGTCTGATTTTATCTAAAATAAACCTAAGGCCCTAAGCTAATAGGTTATATTATTATTATGTGAAAAAGGTAAATCATTATCCACTGCCACAAACATCTATGATCAGATTATATCAATGTGTTAAACATAAATTATTTTTATCATCAGATTTAAGTTGCCTAAACGGAAAATAATCCTGATTTTACAAAAAAAAATAACCTAGAACTCGAATTAACTAATTTTAACCTAAAATCAAATAAATTAATCAATTAAACACAACAACAACTAATTTTAACCTAACATTTTAATTAACGACCTAAAATCAGATTAAACAGAAAAAATGTAACAAATTAACGGAACAATTAAACTTTATTTAAACCTAACATCAAATTAAACAAAAATTACAACAATTAATAATAATAATAATAATAATAATAATAATAATAATAATAATAATAATAATAATAATAATAATAATAATAATAATAATAATAATAATAATAATAATAAATTACAACGTTGGTCCCTATAATTTTTTTCAGATTTCATACGACATCCAAAAACGCTAATATTTTCGTTTTTTGATCCACGATCGAGATTATATTACGCCGCTAGTTCAAAATCCTGACGGTCGTTAGATTTTCCGGTTAAATCGGTCCTCACATGCGCAGCACATGAGGGCAGTTTAGTCCGATCACTTTTTTTTGGATTGTTGTTATGTGTTGGCTATTGTACCACTTGTCTTTTCATTTGTCCTTTTATTCACATTACTCACACACTCAATCATCTTCAAACGAGTAACTTATGTTTGTTCTTTTATTTTCCTTTCATTTAGATTAAGTTCACATACGTCAACAATCTCCAAAAATTTCCAGAAAACTTCATGATCATCTTCAAGAATTCCAAAACTAACAAATCTAAAAACACAAATACAAATCATTTTAAGTGCTCATATAACACATTATTTTTACTACAATCATCTCCAAATGACCAAAATGTAGTACTATTGTTTCGTTTGTACCATGATATATCTAATGATCAGCTATCCCTTTTTAAGTTATTATAATCATTGTAATTTGCATTAAAATGTGTATATGCAAGAGTTTTGTTTTATGTTACTTGTATCGATATCCTTAAAAAACTGCTAATATTTTTTTTGAAGATATATAAAAGATAGCCGCCCAGCGAGCGGGCGTGGAGCTAGTATTTGTATATTACTAAACAATCCACAATGAACGATAGAAATTTATAAAAACTTTCATCAAACACTCATCTCTTCTTTTTCTTAGTTGAGTCATGAGCTATATCAGATATTAATTAATTAATTATTTTTTGTTATAAAATTAAGACGTTCTTTAATGTAGAACCCATACTCGATTTCAACCTGCAAATTGTGGGTAACGATAGCTATTGAAAACTAAAAACAAGCATTTATAGAAAAAATTTAGATCAAGCCAACAGTATCAACACCTTTGTCCAGATTTTGTTATAAATTTTTAGCTCAATCACCGAAAACATGCCATCACATAAAATGAGACAAACACACAAACACGATTTAGATGATGGGTGAGAGTGATCTGCTGGTGGTTCATAGATGGTGGTGATTGTTGGGTAATTGGGTTGGTTGAGTTTGTTTGTGTAATCGTTATTTTATTTAGTTCTTGTATAAATATTTATTTTCTGGTACTAAATTGTAAAAAGTTAAAGTAGGTTGCATACTTGCATGATGAAGAACGTCCTCGTTCAAGCAACGATGGTGCAAATTAAAATGCAAACTATAGTATAATTAACACTATATATTAATTAAGATTTAGTATATTGATGTATCCTATAAGAGTCTTCGGTAAGGTGACTACCTCACCCACGTTAACTTTTAACGCACCATGACTTTGGACCGAGTTACCTTATCGCGACAGAAAGGCAAACGCACGTTAACGCACCACGTTAAGTGCTTAATGTGCGTTAAGCAGCCTGTTAAAAAAAAAAAAAAAAAAAATTACACTTTTGGCCCTTGTAATATTAGTTCCTTTTTTGAATACCAAAATGAAAAAATTACAAATTCAGCCCCTACGATTTAAAAATCAAATCACAACTTAAAATTCATTATCGAATACAAAACAATACGAACACATAAACCATCCCAGCTAGCAAGCATTCCTTCTTTCAATACGACCGAACGAGTTGCCATTGGTACAATTTCTGTAAGAAATGTAAGTTTAATGCTTTAGTCAGTGAAGTGTGTGAAAAAATTGTTTGATAATGGTAGTGCTATATATAATGGTGTATAGAACGTGGGTGGGGATTTATATAAACGGTTTAAAATTTTGAATTTTGAAAATGAATAGGGCCGGATAGTGTGT
>LBNU01012142.1:7016-21656 GCA_014162995.1 Artemisia annua
TGATTTGGGTGAGTAATGAAGGTTGTCAAATCAAAAGGAAGTCAATCCAATGAGGAGGATGGAGTAGAAAGACAAACACTAGCACTAAATGCTTAGTAGTCATGTCAAATTGGTTGGAAGTATATGTTTCACGGATTTCAAGGAACCTTTGGAAGGGTTCCTTCCCCTATGGGTGAAGGTTCCTTGAGGTGGTTATGAGTTAGTTATATTTTTGGCGGGAAAAGAATTCCTATTGTTTTTAGAGTCTTAGAAAGCTCCTAAGGATGATACTAACTAACAAGGAATGAGTTTCTAACTTACAAGATTGAATTGAGGTTTTGTGGTTGTTTAAATTTTGAAAAACGAATAAAAAATTTCCAGGTGAACGGCGGAACCCTCGTACTAAACGGACGGAACCCATTTGAGGGTGCCCTGTTCCGTTGGGCCAAATCTGGGTTCCCAGATTTTTACACTGGCGGAACCCATGTGAGGGTGCCGCCAGTTCCGCCATACCCCAAAAAGTTGGCAGTCCAACTTTTTGACCCGCAAGACGATTTTCAAATTTTTCGAAAACTCTTAAAAGTAAAAATATAATTCATATCTAGTTAGGAAATGCAAAAATTGGACATGTAAACACTCATACGGTTGGACTTTGACCGGGGGCTAGCGATTTTCACTATACTTAGTGAAATTTTTCAAAAACATGAAAATTTGACAACATGCCATATGTTGTCATCCTGGATCAAAGTTAGTTCATACAAGTTCCAAATGTTATCAAGTATCACTAACACGACATAAATCCATAAAACATATTTTTTAACATCCAACTTGTTTAAATGACACCTAGTGCCAAACACTCCTTACACACGCTCTCATTGACGATCCACCTTCTTCTTGAGCTTGCCAAGGAACCTCCCAAGACATTTGAACATTCCCTTCGTTTGCTTGAACTCCGCCGACTCATTAGGAATAGTTGGAAGTTGTGAAAGGAATTCTAGAGGTGGAAGCCTAGAGTTGGGTAAGCTCTCATCTTCACTCATTGAAGATGATGATGATGAAGTAGGAGGATCTGGGCGTTTCCCTTGGGTTTTGTAGACTCTCTTATCACTAAGTGGGACAAATGTGTGTGGGATGAGAGAGTAGTCTAGGCGAAGACCTCTAGGAGTTGCCGGAATGGGGGAAATGAACCTAAAGAGACGGGTCAAGAGCATTCCATACGGCATAGCCGTTGTGCCTTGCACGGGAATGCCAGCCATGCTCTTGGCTATGTAGTAGGCAAGGTTGAAGGGTTGCCTAACGGACAAGGAGTAGAGCATGTAGCAAAGGCAAACATTGATATACTCTTGGTTTCCTATGGTGCTAATGACATTGGCTCTTAGGACTTCCTCCCATTTCTTGAATTGGGGCAAGAGTTCATTGAGTTCCATTCCATAAGGGTCCTTGTTGACCTCATTACCGGTACGAGTTCTCCTAGTGGTGGTGGTCCTAACGAAGAGGTGATCACGGATTACATCCTTTGACACAAGAGGAGTGTTATAGGGATGGATACGGTCAATTAGAGTGTCAAGAGTTGAAAGACTATGTTTGTCGGTATAGATGCAAGTACCACGGTTTGGAACACCTAGGATTTGGGCAAACTCATCTAGAGTGAAGGAGTATTGATGACTACTAACCATGAAGTTAATAGACATGAGACCATACTCATCGGATGAAAGAGTGACGGATGCATAGAACTCAAGAATGAACCTAGGACAAATAGGCTCGTCGATTTCTAGGAGACAATCAAAGTTGATGGTTGCAAATTCCATGGGTAAGTTTGTACCGGCTAGGAAGGAAGGGTCAATGGTTCTACCCTCGTGGACATATCGTTTTTCTAAGGCTTTGAAGATATTGATTTGGGCTTCGGTAAGACCTTTGGTTTTGTGGTGTTTGGGTAGGTACTTAATGGTGTCCTTATGGTCGTAATGAGTTACGGGAGGCATGATGATTCCTAGAAAAACAAGATTTCACATTTAAGTCTTAGTTAGTGACTATTGTAATGTGGATGTTCTAGTGTGTGCCTATATGAAAACAATGTGGAGGTGCGGCTATCTTGACTCATTTTGATGCTCAAAATGTTTTATATGATGCAAGTTTTGTTTTAAAACAAAAGATAACCCAAACGCTCCTAGTTCAATGTAGCTTCGTTTGAATGTACCCGAAAATACATATTGGTTATGTATTCCCTTTAGCATTCAAGAGACATTATGCAAGTGATGTTTTGAACATAACATTTTGATTTTGTATTCACAATGTGAGACGAAAAAATATTTGTCCTATTTGTGAGAGATTTTTGCAAGAATTTGACATGGGGTGTTTTAGTAAACATGCTAATAGTTAGTAAGAATGCAATTCCTAACTATGGGGAACATAATTAGTTTTGTTAAGCACCTAATTTCATGCATGAATTTCTCAAGTTAATGCATAACCCCAAGTTTTTGTTTTTGTGCAAAAATAGAATTCCTAGACTCAGATTAGGAGTGTAATCATGTTTAGAATACTTACAATGATGATTGATGAGCAATGTGAATGAAGAAAGGACCAAAAATTCGTAGGTGTGGATGAGTGGTGAAGTGAATAGTAGCAGTTTGAAAGTGGTGGTATGAGATAATGGGTGTTTGGTATAATATAAACTAAGAAAAAAAAGTTCTGCAGGTCGGCGGATACGGCGGAACCAAAAAGAGGGTTTCGTCCGTTTTGTCGCAGGGTTCCGCCGACTCTGCTGAGAAAAAAAAATTATTTATTTGTTTTGATTTTTGTGATTTTTGTCTAATGTTTAAAACTACAATGTAGGTTCCATGAGTCCTAACCCTAGCCTAAGAAGGTTAAAAGGTTCTCGTGTAAGAGGTTTTGTGAGAATGTCGGCTATGTTGTCTTCGGAAGAAACTTTCTCGATTGAGATGGTTCATTTTTGGATGTTGTCACAAAGAAAGTGATGACGGATTTCGATATGTTTAGTTCGAGAATGTTGAACGAGATTTTTGTTAAGGTCAATGGCTCCTTTGTTGTCACAAAGAATGGTGATGTCATTGAGTTGAATTCCGTAGTCGACAAGAGCTTGCTTCATCCAAAGAGCTTGTTGACATGCTTTTCCGGCCGAAACATATTCGGCTTCCGTTGTTGAGATAGCAAGAGACGTTTGTTTCTTAGAGAACTATGAGGTGAGATAATGTCCAACAAAGGTGCAAGTACCACTTGTACTTTTTCTATCGACATAGTCACCGGCATGATCCGAGTCGGCATACACTATGGTGTCCATTCCCGTTCCTTTGGGATACCATAATCCTAAGTGTGTAGTACCCTTAATATATCTAAAGATCCTTTTAACGGCTTCAAGATGAATAACTTTAGGATCTTCTTGAAAACGAGCACATAGACAAACACTAAACATAATGTCGGGTCTACTAGCCGTTAGGTAAAGTAAACTTCCAATCATACCCCTATATTTAGTGCTATCTACGGATTCACTTTCCTCATCCTTGATAAGTTTAGTTTCCGTGGACGTGGGCGTTTTGATCGGCTTAGAGTCTTCTAATCCAAACTTTTTAAGCATGTCCTTAATATACTTAGATTGGTTAAAGAAGATACCATCTTCAAGTTGTTTAATTTGGAGTCCTAAGAAGAAGTTGAGTTTTCCCATCATACTCATCTCAAACTCGTCATGCATGATTTTTGAGAAATCGTCGCATAATTCTTGACAAGTTGATCCGAATATAATGTCGTCAATGGACTATGATAATATGTGAATCTTTCTTCTTAGTGAAGAGAGTATTATCAACTAAGCCCATGATATACCTATGGTCAACTAGGAAGGTTTTAAGTCGATCATACCATGCTTTTGGAGCTTGCTTAAGTCCGTATAAAGCCTTTTTAAGTTTATAAACATAATTAGGTTTTTCAAAATCGATGAAGCCTGGTGGTTGAGCAACATACACTTCTTCATTTATAAGCCCATTTAAGAATGCACTTTTGACGTCCATTTCAAAGAGTTTAAAATTGTGTGCACATGCATATGAAAGTAAGATTCTAATTGACTCGAGCCTAGCAACCGGAGCAAAAGTTTCATCGTAGTCAATGCCTTCTTGTTGATTATATCCTTGTGCGACTAGCCTAGCTTTGTTTCTAGACACAATTCCATTTTCATCCATTTTATTTCGAAAAAACCATTTTGTACCAATTATTGTTTGACTCTTAGGTTGAGGAACTAATGTCCACACATCATTCCTAACAAATTGGTTTAACTCTTCTTGCATGGCTATTACCCATGACTCATCTTTAATGGCTTCGTTTATGTTTTTCGGTTCAATGGTTGACACGAAACAAAAGTAGTTACTTTCATTTTGAGCTTTAAACCTTAGCGTTCTCTCATTTATTTTTCCTATCACATTATCTAATGGATGACTTTTGATTGTTTAACATTGACAATTTCTTTGTTTAATTGTTCATCTTCCTTGTCGTTTTCTGAAATTTCTTGATTTTCCATAGCTTGACTTTCAACTAAGTCATCATCTACCAAAGGTGATGTCTTAGAGGGAGGTGGACTTTCGTCGAATGTTACGTTCAACGATTCTTCGACTCTTAAGGTTTCTTTGTTTAAAACAATGTAGGCTTTACTATTTTGTGAATATCCAAGAAATACACCTTCATAAGACTTTGGGTCAAATTTGGTGAGATAATCCTTGGTGTTAAGAATAAAGCATTTGCTTCCAAACACTCTAAAGTATCCTAATGTAGGCTTTTTACCTTTATATAGTTCATAAGGAGTTTTGTTTAAAAATGTCTAATTAAGACTCGATTTAGAATGTACGTTGATGTGTCAACGGCGTTACACCAAAACTTTTGTGGAATGTTTTGTTCGTTAAGCATTGTTCTACTCATTTCTTGCAAAGTCCGGTTTTTACGTTCTACTACACCATTAGATTGAGGAGTACGTGGAGCCGAAAAGTTATGAGTAATACCATTTTTATCACAAAAGTTTCCAAATTGAAATTAATTATCAAATTCACGACCGTGATCCGTTCTAATAGACACAATATTAGACCCTACTTGATTTTGATTTTTCTTACTTAGAATCTCAAATTTATCAAAAGCTTCATTTTTACTTTTCAAAAATTTTGTCCAAGTATACCTTGAATAATCATCTACTATTACCAAAGTGTAGAAGTTTCCTCCATAACTTTGTATAGCGGATGGACCAAACAAATCCATATGCAAAAGTTCTAGACACCTAGATGTAGAAACCATATTTTTAGCCTTATGGCTATTATGGACTTGTTTACCGACTTTGCAAGCATCACAAAAGTGTTGGTCGTATTTCAACTTAGGTAGGTTTCGAACTAAGTCTTTGGAGGAGAGGTTTTGAATTAGTCTCATATTAGCGTGTCCTAAACGTCTATGCCATAAAGTTGAGGATTCATCTAATGAAGTAAGACAAAGTTTGTCTTTAGATGTTTGATCCAATTTCATGACATATACGTTGTTCTTAAGGACACCTTTGGCTATGGTTATGCCATCTTTAAGTATCTTACTTCCATTTTCACTAAAAAGGACGTTATACTTATTACGGCAAAGTTGACTAATACTAAGAAGATTAAAACCTAAGTTATCAACATGAGCTACATCATCTATAAAAAGGGAGTCATGAGAGATTGTACCTTCTCCGATGATTTTGCTCTTAGTTTTACTACCAAACGTAACATTACCTCCATCATATTTGTGATATGTTGAGAAGAATCTTTTGTTACCCGTTATGTGCCTTGAACAACCGCTATCTTTAATCCATTCAGCCGGTTCCAAACATACTTTAAGGCACACCTATTTTACGAAAAACACTCAAACATTTGGTCTCCAATTTCTCATGGGTCCATTTTGGTTAAGCATGCCATTAACTTGACTCAAGTAAGAAAATAGAGCATAAGGGTTTCATGACATGTAATTTGGAGTTTGGTAATGTCCAGGAGTGTTTTGGTTCCAAACATGTTGGTAGTTTGGTTGTGGGTTGTAGTTACTTTTTGGAAAGGGGCGTTTGGGAAAAGGTGTCCTAGGTCTCGGTTGAGTGGTTTTAGTTCTAAATTCATTTTTATCAAGTCCTACTCCAGTTTTAACAGCAGGTTTTGTTTCATTTTTATATGTGACTTTAACAAATTTTGAACGGTTCGATGTGGAAGCTATCTTTGCTGCTGCAGACCCGGCGGAACCTTTGGGTTCAACGGGCGGAACCTCGTTTTGGGTTCCGCCTGTTCCGCACGCTGCTGTAGCAATTTTGATAGTATCTTGTGCTTTATTTTCTTGTTTCGTTTGACCTTTCGAAGTTTCTAATTTCATGAAGCCTAGACCTGTTTTATCAAATGGTGATTTTTGAAGCTTCATAATTTCATCCGCACAAGAAATACTTTTATCAAACTTCTTAAACTTTGTGGTTTGTTTTATTAGATCATCTTGAGTAATTTTTAGTTTCTCAATTTCAAGTTTAAGCTCTTCACATGATTTACACAATGTGTCAACACCTTTACTCTTTTCTAACCTTTTAGCCTTTTCTTTTAATTCATAAACTTCATTTTCTAAAAACTCCTTTTTAGTTTTCAAAAATTTATTTTTGTTTATGATCTTTAAGCTTAGTTCACAAAGTTTGTTATATTCTTTTTGTAAGGTGTCATCATCAATAGACGAATAAGATGAGTCGGAGAGTACCTCATTTGAGTCATGAGCCATGAGAGCAACATCATCATTCTTTGGCTCATCGTCATCTTCTTCATAGTCACTCCAAGCACCACTTACAAAAGCTTGTTGTGATTTGCTTTTGGGCGGTTTTGGACATTCTCCTATTAGATGACTTGTATCTCCACACCTAAAGCATTTCCTTTCAACTCTTCCTTTCTTATCATCACGATCTTTTCGGAAGGTTTTCTTGTCATCTTTAGGTTGCCTTACAAATTTCCCTCGTCTACGAAAGAACTTCTTGAAGTCTCTAACGGCCATGGCATATTCTTCATCATCACTATCCGAACTAGATTCTTCATCATCACTTGATTGGACTCTAGCTTTCAAGGCAATAGACTTGACTTTTTCCTTCTTGCCTTTAACTATTTCCGAATCTTTTTCCATTACCATTTCATGAACTTTGAGGTTTCCAATTAGCTCATCAAGTGACATGCTTGAAAGATCCTTGGATTCTTCAATTGCCGTCACTTTTGCTCTCCACTTCGGATGGAGTGCTCTAAGGAATTTCCTGACAAAATTCTTGCTACAAAAAGATTCATCAAGTGCTTTAAGTGAAGTAATAATAGTGTTAAACCTAGCAAATGCACTATCAATACTTTCATCTTCGGGAATAACAAATTGTTCATATTGTTGAATGAGAAGATCAATTTTGTTATCCTTAACTTGTGAGTTTCCTTGATGAGTGACTATTAAAGATTGCCAAATTTCTTTAGCGGTTTTACACATAAAGACTCTTTCATATTCTTTCTTAGGCAAAGCATTATATAACATCATTTTAGCTTCATTATTCTTAGCAATCAATTTCTTTTGATCTTCATCTTTAGTGTTTGTAGCTATATTATCACCATCAACAATTATAAACCATAAATCTATATCTTTAGATTTCACGTAAGTTTCAAATAGGTTTTTCCAATAAATAAAACCATTTGCTTCAAAAAGTGGTGGTCTTTGCATAGATTGCCCTTCTTTGTAATTTTCAAAATCCATGGATCGTTTCAAGTTTTAAAACACAATATATTTTAAAAGCTTGAGTAACGTAGCTCTTGATGCCAACTGTGGAAAACTAAAAGGGGGGGGGGGTTGAATAGTTTACCGGTTTTTAAGTTGATTATCTTTTAAAACTTTCGTGTAATCAAAGATCTAAACAAAAGACAATATGTTATATGCAAAGATAAGGAAAGAAACGATCAAACCACAACACGAGTATTTATCGTGGTTCGGCTACAAGGACTCTTTTTCCTTGCCCTACGTCCACGCCTCGAGTATCCAACACGAGAGTTTCTTTCACTAGTCAACAAGCTCCTTTCACCGGCGGAGAAAACCTTACACGTCGCTTACACGATTACCAGCACTAAGCTAGATGTCGAGTTCTTTTACAAGGGTACAACCACTCCCGTTAGTTCTTTTACAAGGGTACAACAACTCCCGTCACACTATGTATTTTAAGGCCTAAAATACTAACCGATCACAACTTAATATACACAAACAAATGAGGTGTAATACTACAAGAAGTATACACAATGCTAAGCTAACAAGTCTTGCAACTTTGTGTTGAATACTTGTAACTTTGTATGAGTTGGTGAACTTTCTTTGCTACAAAAGAACTTCACAATTATGAAGATGTTAATGAGTTAGAAGAAAGATATGAGTAGTATGTGCAAGATGTAATAAGAAGTGATAAAGAAAATTCTAACAAAAGGCTTGGTATTTATAGCAAAAGTTTTCAGCAGCCTGGCGGATTCAGCGGAACCCTCACAAGGGTTCCGCCCGTGTACCTCCAAGGTTCCGCCGGGTCTGACAGAAAACTTTGCTATAAATTCATCCAAATCAACCATGGTCACATCAACTTATTACAAGTCAAATATATACTTGTATAAGACATTTTATAGATAGTCAAACACACAATCTTACTATAAATGTATATTGGAGTGTTTGACACAAACTTTCCATAAATGTGATGTGATACTTTCTTTATTAAGAAATANTGGCAAAACTAGTCCCTTAACTACATATCATCCTTTTATAAGTCCTAAACTTTGATATTTGACGATGTAATGTAACGACCGTTAGCAACAAAGACATTCTAGGCTAAAAGGAAATTAAAGAAATATTAAAATGATACGAGGGATAACCCGTGAAGTTCCACCATTATAATTGACAACATCATCTTTTTGAAATATGCAAGTACACTTGTTTGAACAAGATTTTTAAATTTTGAAGAACATTTTCTCCCCCTCAACACTTGGTTATAAAATTAAGAAATGTTTGATAAACCAAAGTGTTGAAAAAAGGCAGTGTACTTGCATTTGAAGAGCGAGAGAAAAAATAAAACGTAAGGTAAAAAATGTAAAATCTTTTTGGTGTTTTTTAAAGATTTTTTTGGTTTTGTATTTTTGTTTTTGATAAATATTTACAAAAATGGTTTTGGTATTTGACTCAGTTAATTGTTTTCAAGAAAAGATTTTAAATCATCTGGAGTCAAACACCGCATACCAATCCGGTGGACTAGTTCAGCAAACCTTGAGGGAGGTAAAGGTTTCGTGAACAAATCTGCCAGTTGGTATTCAGTACCCACAAAATATAACTCAATTGTACCCTTTTCAACATGCTCCTTGATGAAGTGATAACGGAGATCAATGTGCTTAGACTTTGAATGCAGAACCGTGTTGCATGAGATTGCTATCGTACTTTTCGAATCACAGTACATCGGAATCTTGTTGAATAAGTAACCATAGTCCATTAGTTGTGTACACATCCAAATGACTTGTGCACAACAGGCAGACATGGCTACATATTTAGCTTCTGTTGACGATAGTGAAGTGCAATCCTACTTCTTTGATTGCCAAGACACAAGTTTATCTCCAAGAAACTGCAAACCACCAGAAGTACTTTTGCGTGTGTCCATACACCTTGCATGATCAGCGTCTGAAAAAGCTATTAGTTCAAAATCGGAATCCTTCGGATACCAGATCCCCAAGTTAATGGTTCCCTTTACGTATCGAAGGATTCTCTTAGCCTGATTGAGGTGACGTTCAGTAGGACTGGACTGATAGCGAGAGCACATAAAGACAGCAAATACAATATCCGGTCTACTAGCGGTGAGATACATAAGTGACCCAATAATACTTCGGTATTTTGTGGGGTCAACTGGTTTCCCATTTGGATCCGCATCTAACTTAGTTGTGTTGGCCATTGGGGTATTGTAAGTATCACAACTGGTCATGCCATGTTTCTTAATTATCTCAAGAGTGTATTTGGACTGATTAAGGAAAATTCCACGGGGTGACTGATGAACTTGTAGTCCAAAGAAGAACGTAAGTTCACCCATCATTGACATTTCAAAATTTTGTTTCATTAATCTGGCAAAAGCGTTTGAGTACTTTTTATTAGTAGAACCAAAAATAATGTCATCAACATATATTTGCACAATTAAAACATTTCCCCGTGTTTTTGGATAAACAAAGTTGGATCTAATAAACCTTTAGTGAAAGAATTAGCGAGCAAGAAAGCAGTAAGTTTATCATACCACGCCCTGGGGGCTTGTTTGAGACCATAGAGAGCCTTCTTATGTCTGTAGACATGATTCGGGTGCTCTGGGTCAACAAATCCCTCTGGCTGACTAAGATATACCTCCTCACGTAGTTGACCGTTCAGAAATGCAGTTTTCACATCCATTTGATAAACGACCATCTTTTTGTGAGCAGCATATGCCAAAAATATTCGAACAGCTTCAAGTCTAGCCACTGGTGCGAAAGATTCCTCAAAATCAATTCCTTCCTCCCGAGTGTATCCTTTAGCTACCAAACATGATTTGTTACGAATAAATGTGCCTTTTGCGTCCAGTTTGTTTTTTCAAATCCATTTTAGCCCAATGACATAAACTCCATCCGGACGTTCAACTAATTCCCAAACTTCAAGACGTTTGAATTGGTTGAGTTCCTCTTGCATTGACTCAATCCAGTTGTCGTAAGTGAGAGCTTGTTTAATGTTTTTAGGTTCTTCTTGACAAACGGTTAGAGCATAAATACAATGTTTGGCATCTGAGTGAAGTTTCTATCTAGTCATAACTAGAGCTGTTGGATGACCAATAATATTGACAATTGGATGATCACGAGTCCAATGATGTGTTGAAGGGTGAGGGTTATGAAACTGTTGCATATTAGTTGGTTCCAAGTTGCGTGTTGACGACTCAGCAATATCTGGAAGGTTCGGAGTCGGAGCAAACGGATTGAAGAACGCATTTGGATCATAATTTGCAGGTTCGGGTACTTGTGGTTGATTCAGATCTTCAGTTGGATTGTCGGTGTTGGAAGCGGTTTGTTCTTCTATTGTTGGTGATTCAATTGGGGGTGCATCGGGTTCTACGGTGGTTGTTGTAGTAACCGTTGTATCAGGTACTTGAATGTTATCAGGTTGAGCAGCGGAACTAGTGGATACATCTGGTGCACGAGTCTCAAATGAATCATCGAACAAAGGAGAAAACAATGTTTCCAATTCTTTACGAGTTAGTGACAATGGTTCAGCTGAAGAATCTGGAAGTTAAGACGGTTGGTTGCGGGTCCTAAGCTGTTTTGCTCAGAAGCTATTTCTGTGAGCTCATCGAAATTAGCATGAATAGTCTCCTGAATCTCCCTAGTACGACGGTTGTAGATTCGAAATCCTTTAGAGTTTTCACAATATCCAATGCAGATACCGACGTCAGCCTTTGCTTTAAGTTTACAAAGATCATCACGATCATTATTCGGATAGCATAAAGAGCCATATACATGAAAGTGTTGAATGTTAGGCTCGCCTTTGTGAACAATTTCATATGGTGTGACTTTATGACGTTTATTGATCATACAACGATTTTGGGTGTAACATGCGGTTGAGATGGCCTCTGCCCAAAGATAATCTGGTAATTGAGCATTAATGAGCATCGTTCGTGTGGCTTCCACTAATGTTCTGTTGCGTCTTTCGACCACTCCATTCTGTTCAGGAGTCCGTGCAATCGAAGTTTAATGTACAATTCCCACTTTCTCAAAATAATCACGAAGAGTTTGATTCTTGAATTCAGTTCCATTATCCGTTCTTACTATTCTGACTGTGTTGCGAAGTTGAACCTGAATTTTCGTGAGAAAGGTGATTATCATCGATGGAGCTTGATCTTTGCTTCGAAGAAAGTAGACCCAAGTCCATTTGGAGAAGTCATCAACAATCACAAGAATATACCGTTTCCCATTGATTGTTTGTACTCGCATTGGGCCACATAAGTCCATATGAAGAAGTTGAAGAACATGATCGGTACTAGGTTCTAGTTTTAAACTGAGATATGCACGTTTGCTCTTTGCTTGTTCACAAGCGGGACATAAGTGATCTTTTGCATATCTGAACCTTGGAAGACCGTCAACTAGTTTATGGCGAGCAAGATCAGTCATAGTTTTGAAGTTGAGATGAGACATACGTTTGTGCCATAACCAGGATTTTGTCGATTCAGCCTTTGAAAGTAAACAAATGGGAGAGGAAGTTGTCATATCAGACATTGAAATGGTATAAAGACTGTTTCCACGTGTGCCTGACATAAGATCATTTCCTTGTAAATCACGAACAAAACAAGTTTTCTCCCTAAATACAACTTCCAGATCACCATCACAAAATTGACCGACTGAGAATAGATTGTGACCGAGGCCTTCAACATAATACACACGACTAATTTCGATATTCCCACTGACATAGTCCCCATACCCCATAATAGCAGTGAAATGATAATTCACGAAGCTGACAGTACCAATGAACTTTAAGACAAAATTTCTTAATAGTTTGAGATTGCCTGTCATGTGTCGGGAGCATCCGCTATCAACAATCCAGAGAACAATTTGAACCACCTGCATCACACAAAGGAGACGACAATGGAACAATGGTAAGGTTGGAACCCAAAGAAGTTGTGGGTTCCGTTGGGTTAGAAGCACACAGATTAATAATTTTAGGAATCCATTTAAAGTTATGTGTCCTTTGTAACCAACGTTGCCAATTCCAACTAGATCGTGCTTTCTTCTTAGTGAATTCGCTATGTGATGGCATGTTCCTAGAATTATTGTTCGCAACTACTGGGGTGACTACATCATCCTTAGAAACTACACAAGGCATAAGTCCTAGCACAGATTTCGAAGCATTAGTGGGCCTAGGTTTTCTGCCTGGTGTACATTTCTTAAAACGAGATAAAAGAGAATTTGCAACACATTTAGAATGATCACCAGACAACATACTCTTACGACAAAACACACATGAAGCATTAACATTCAAAACATTTAAAGGTTCATCATTCGTTACACAAAGATTAGGATTACAATTGGCCAGATCAGAATCTAGATCTAGTGCAAGATGAGTTTTATTCAAAGTCCTAGGGTGTTCTTCTACTTCAGAGGCTTCTAGTGTCTCTCTTCTACGTTGCAAAATCCTATTCTTCCTTTTCATACATTTACGCTTGGATCTGCTAACGCTAGGAGTGGCAACTATTCCTGTAGAAGTGGGAAGGATCCAAATTAGACTTATGAGTATGTTGTTCTACATTTTTTATGTCAAATGAGTACATTCCTGGTGCAACTACTTTAGTGTTGACAGATTTTCCTTTTTCAAGTTCACGTATTTTCTCTTTCAACTCAATGATAATGTGCTGTTTATCTTGAATTTCACTGTTGAGCTTTTTTTTTGAATAGAGATAGTTATTTCGACTCTTTTGCCAATAGTCTGTAACTTCTTGCAATTCTGCAATTTCCTTTTCATATTGATGAGTGCTCAAACACTCATCATTTTTGGTCAAATCTGAACTGCAAAACATCTGAAAACACTCAAAAACACATCAAAATGCAGAAAATATCCAAGGATCGTGTTTTATATGTCTCAAATGCAAAATGTTCGAAAACGAATGATAAACGAACAAAGTTTGCATAATTGGCAGTTTCAGTCCCCCAACTTTCAAAGATTAGCAAAACTAGTCCCTGAAGTATTCTAAGTTGTCAAATTTGGTCCTTGAATGAATTTTGGGGCAAATGGCAGAAAAGGTCCCTCAACTTTTGGAAAATTACAAAAATGGTCCTTGGGTATTTAAAAGTGGAAAAATGGCATTTGTAGTCCTTGTGTTATTGGAGTTTGGCAACATTGGTCCTTATGAGCACTTTGGAAAAATCACATTTTCAGTCCCTCATGTTTGGTGAAATTGCAAATTTGGTCCTTGTTGTTTACAAAAACCAAACGGACCCTTGTCTATCTTATAAACCCAANTTTGACGGATCGATTACCAAAAATATCGTATTTTCAAATTCCAAAAACATGTAAAAATCAAAAAGATTATTCCTCCTAATTTTCATAATTCTTGCAGCTCTAAGGATTCTTAGAGTTGTTTTCTAGTGCATGCGCACTCGTTCTTCTAGGTCTACAAGCCCATTACGTGTGCTTGGCAGAATTCCTCGAAGACGACGTAGACGTTCTGCTCCCGCAGTCGAATCTGAGATTCGTACTATTTCTCCCCCTTCTGTCATCATGGCAGATCTTCCGATGAATGAGCTTCTCCAAGCACCCATCGAGGGTTATGGAGATGCCATTGTTGTTCCAGCCATCGTGGCTGATAGTTTCGAGCTCAAAACCGGGTTACTTAATCTTGTAACCTCAAGTCAATTCTATGGTTTTGAGCGGGATGATCCTCATGCTCATATTCGATGGTTTAACAAGATCACATCTACCATCAAATACAAGAATGTCCCTTCTGAGGCAATCAAACTTCTTCTCTTCCCATTCTCCCTCGAGGGGCAAGCCCGGATTTGGCTTGAAAAATAACCCCCTCAGTCGATTGAAACATGGGAGGATTTGGTTAAAAAATTTGTGAATGAATTATATCCTCCTTCCAAGACCACGAGTCTTAAAAAT
>LBNU01012143.1:0-26406 GCA_014162995.1 Artemisia annua
GTTTCTTATCTTTTACGTTTTTAGTTATTAATATTTGCATCATTATGCTATGTAACTTGGTTAGATTAACTCGATAGTTAACCATTAACCAAGTAAAAGGGACAAACAATGTATTTTGCTTATACCCTAGTATGTTAACAAGTTTACTACTTTCTTTTGTAATGAGTTCAAATGTGTAAGTTCGAAGATTTTGAAATTTTTTTTATTGTACCATTTTTTGGGCGTAACAATTCAAGCTCTAGATAAAAATAATACGGAGTAGATAACAGTTTCAACTCAAGATCCACACACAAACCACTTCATTACCCAATCTAAACAATTTATCAATAGATTTTATGTTATAAATGATGTATAAAGTAGGTAATAAATAACCAACTAGGTACATCCTGCATTTCTTCTTTTGGCAGATTTATGAAAAATCATGTGGACAAGTTTCACATGGCCGGAATCTTTGAAGAAACTCGAAAGAAAAAAAAAAAAAAAAAATGAAATATGCGATTGTGAGTAAACCACAGGAGCAAAATACGTATTTAACTCCTATAACTTTTGACACTTTTGCCTATAAGCAATGCTCGCAGAGTCACGGGGTCATCAAGTTAAGTTGTTGAACATTTGATTGTGCTACCTTAAACCAACCTTTTTCCAAGTCAAGGGTGAGTGAGCTTGTAAATCATGTGAACTTGCAAGAAAGAATTAGTTACATGGCTGTAGTAGTTTTTGGTCAATAATGCCATATGATTCATGGATGTCTATTTTAATCAAAGAAATTTCTTCAATGTAATCTCAAGTTTCAACTTTGTTGAAGATTAATTTGTCATATACTTTTTTTTTTCTTTTATTTATTATTTTTTTTTTCCAACACTTGACATTTTCTTACATTCATTTTTTTTTCCAAAAAAAAATAAAATAAAAATAAAAATAAAAATAATAATGAATGTAAGAAAATGTCAAGTGATTCAATTTTTTGTAAGAAAACCTCTGTGCTCCCAAAACGATGGAAATTTCAACGAATGTGTCATTTTAAGCTGAATACAATGGATCGGCATAAAATCATTTTTGGATTGAGAATATCACACGCTCATTTGGTTTTACACGGCTTAAAGTCCGAATAAATACCCTTTATTCCATTATATACGGATCGACAAAATTCGCACATTTCTACTAAAGTTGACTTCATTTATCATCCATGAAGGTCGACATAGCCCATAGGTTTACTTGCTTCTAACAGTTATGTAAAATGAAATACTATTTTAAATACAAATATTTCTAATGAGCTATATTTTTTTTTTTTGATAAAAAATGAGCTATATTTTTAAACAAGCATTAATTGCTTGTTCTTTTTGGTTTTTAAGTATCCGATTCTATATAGATCCAACGGCATCATTTAGACGGGAAGTTATGGGTAGTGCAAAAAGTCATGGGGGTTGCTATCCGAAAAGATAACGAAATCTAGATTCACACTGACTAATAATAGTCAATGGCATTCGAGCATGATGACAAAATGTCCTAACATTTTTAACCTTTTTAGCATTCCATGGTCGTGTATATATAGAGTTCTGCATGGATCCCATTTCTTCATACCACAATTTTACAACTAGTACCCAAGTCAAATGGCTACCATATCGTTGAGTCAAAGATCAACAACATTTCGACACCCTAACCATGGCTCGGTGGTTGAAGAGATTAGTGGTTTGATTCGCGTTCACAAAGATGGTCACGTCGAAAGACCTCCAATTGTTCCTAATGTTTCTTGCATGGTGCCCTTGGAGTTCGAGGTTGTGGCCATAGATGTTACAATAAATAAGTTTACCAACTTATGGGCACGTGTGTATGTCCCTAGCAGCAACAGACAGTTTTCATCAAAACTGCCGTTGCTAGTTTATTTTCATGGAGGGGGGTTTTGTGTAGGATCGGCCTCTTGGGCTTGTTACCATGACTTTTTAATCAATCTTGTTCGGGTCACGTGTTGTGTTATTGTATCGGTAAATTATCGTCTTGCCCCTGAAAACCGGCTCCCTGCGGCATATGATGATGGTTTTAATGCCATAATGTGGCTAAAAGAAGAATCAATGAAAGGAAGTGTTAGTGAGCTCAAAAGGTGTGATTATTCGCGATTGTATTTAGCTGGTGATAGTGCTGGAGCAAACATCGTGCACCATGTTGCAGCGCGACTATTTTCTAGACCGGTCTTGTCACCAAAGGGAGTTATTTTGATTCAGCCATTTTTTGGAGGAGAATCAAGAACTACGTCCGAGAAGCATTCTACACAACCGGTTACCTCTGCGTTAACACTATCCACCTCTGATACGTATTGGCGCCTTGCTCTCCCAATAGGGGTCACACGAGACCATCCATGGAGTAACCCTCTTGCCAAGGGTGCATCGAGATTAAGTGATATGAGGTTTTTCAAAACAATGATTTGTGTGGCTGAGTTAGATATATTGAAAGATAGAAATCTAGAGTTTGCAGCTAGTCTGGCTAGGGCAGGTGCACCGTTGCAATCTGTTATCTACAAAGACGTTGGACATGCATTTCATGTATTGCATAACTACCCAATGGCTCGGACGAGGAGCCATGAGATGATGACTCATGTTAAGTCTTTCATCAACCAGTAACTAGAAGAGGGTTATTTGATTTTTTTTTTTTTTTTTTTTTTTTTTTAAATAAGTTTTAAGTAATTAAACGCATCCTATTGTCACCTGAAGATTTCTCGTCATCATGGTAATAGTTGTAGTATCCGGACATGGCACTATAGGCCACGAGCAGTCTTAAGACCTGCTCACAGCATGCTGCTAGAAAACTGACCTTTGTGATACATAAGGTGTCAATGTATCTACACATGTAATGTACAAATTTCGCAACCATTATTGCTAATGTCTATTAATTGAAAGTTAAGATTGATTTAATCTATCTTACAAGTATGTTATCAAAATCTGACCCATGATAAGAGTTACTTTCTAGTTTCGGCAGGAAAAATGAGATGTAAAGTTTTAGTTCCATTTTGGAGGAGAATATTTGATAGGAAGCCACTTTGACCAAAAGTTCAAGATACAAAGGAATAGATCTTTAAATAATTGCAAGAAAAATTTGCTGTAAAGGCAAACAACATTCTTCAACTTTTGGTTCTCATGATAGAGACTTAGTCAACGGTTTCTTAACCTCATCAAAATCATATCTAGTGGTTATAAGATTTTGAACTTTAGGTTATATCTGAGTATAAGATTCGAATTGAATTCATATATTTAAAGTACTTTATACGCTAGCGTTTTAACTGGTTGAACATGTCAACTTGAATCACTGAATAGCACTCTGTAATGTAACATGGTGACTGTTTAAGCTTATTTGATAAGGTTACGATTTTATAAGCTGGCGTGAATAAACTCGTATATATACCCGCAAAATGAGCATACAAGCTTATAAGTTTTCCAATAAGCTAACAAGACCATCACATAAGCTTAGACAAACACCCATTGCTTTACAAAGAATTTCACTTTACAAAATCAACTTTGAGAAATTAATATATGCACTAAATAAGATCATTCGGATCCAATCCTACCAATTACGATATAAGCTCTGGGTACACTTGATTTTTGTTTCAGTAATTACATATATATATCTTGTTTTATATGCTATCTTTAAGGATCTGCACTCAAAGATTATTTGTTAATGTTCTTGATGGGGCTTGAAAGATTTGATATGATACACTCTAACCTTTAGGAGATACCAGCCAGGATTATATTCAGTAAGACAATCAAATTTTGCGTGTTCAAACTCGCTATCTTTTCATTCAAAGGATGAGCAAGAATCTTTATAGAATGAATACTATCGAGAATATATGTTCGGCCGATATCCCTTTGTTTGCTTCAATATTCTACATATCACACAAGAATCGACCGTATTGTACCCTCTTTCCATAAAGGAACACACAACATGCAGATGCTTTTTTCGCCACACATGCAGCAAGGTATATTGAAAAATGGCTAAAAGAAGTTGGATAACCAATTAACAACTATACCCATTGTATTGATCTTCACTTTGGTCTTAATAAAAACTCAGCCTTTCCAAAAAAACAACTATACCTATTTCCATTTTTGTTATATAAATCTCACAACACACCAAAAGCCCGTGATCAAGAGTCGGCCCATGTACGAAATAATTTCTATTATTGGGTATTGGGCCTAAGCCCAGCTCAGAGTACGTGGGGGTACCACACTACCACATATAGGAAGGTAACAAAATACTGCAAGATAGCCCCATGACGTACCAGCCTCTCCTTACCACGAAGAGATAAGATATAAGACCCACCCTGCCACGTGTCACATCGTCATGGTGGTTAATGATAAGGGATTACATCCTTCTATGTTTGTGGACATGATGCATGTTATGTCAAGAGCCACATGATCCAATGGCCACAGGAACGTAAGAATATGTAGATAGATTTGATTTTGTCCGTTAGATGGCAAACAACATTATAAAAGGTATGTAGCAATAGGAACTAATTCACTCATTGGATTCATAGAAGTCCATTCCTCCTTAAGTATCTAAGTAAGGAAACTTACTAAAATGGCCTCAATCTCTTCCTCCGCTGTCGCAACAGTCAACAGGACCACCTCTGCTCAAGCTAGCATGGTGGCTCCATTCACCGGGCTTAAGTCCAACGTAGCTTTCCCAGTCACCAAGAAGTCTAACGACTTCTCATCCCTCCCCAGCAACGGTGGAAGAGTACAATGCATGAAGGTAAATACATAACAAAAATATTAACGTGAACACTTATTATAATGCAGTATATATAATGACTAACATTTTATATATTTTGAACGAAATGTATATAGGTGTGGCCACCATTGGGTTTGAAGAAGTACGAGACCCTTTCATACCTACCACCATTGACCGAAACCCAATTGGCTAAGGAAGTCGACTACCTTCTTCGCAACAAGTGGGTTCCTTGCTTGGAATTCGAATTGGAGGTCTATTTCTCATATATCTTTTTACTAAACTTTTTACGTTACAAAATCAAGTTCTCATTGCATGTATTAACAAACTTTTGTTTATATACTTATGTTGTATTATAGCACGGTTTCGTCTACCGTGAGCACCATCGCTCCCCCGGATACTACGATGGCAGATACTGGACAATGTGGAAGTTGCCCATGTTCGGGTGCACTGACTCTGCTCAAGTATTGAAGGAACTCAACGAGTGCAAGAAGGAGTACCCACAGTCCTGGATCCGTATCATCGGATTCGACAACGTTCGTCAAGTGCAATGTATCAGTTTCATCGCACACAAGCCCGATGGCTACTAAGTTTTTCTATCTACCAAGACTTTCGAATATTAACCTTCTTATAACGAGTCGGTTAAATTTGATTGTTTAGGGTTTTGTATTATTTTTTTTGGCTCTTTTAATTCGTCATCACTTTAATTCCCTAATTGTCTGTTCATTTCGTTGTTTGTTTCCGGATCGATAATGAAATGTAAGAGATATCATATATAAATAATAAATGTCGTTTCATATTTGTAATCTTTTCTTTTACAAACCTTCAAATAATTTTATGTCGACATTTGTTTCTTCTTGTTATATTAGGGGAAAATAATGTTAAATATAACTATATAAGTACAAAACAAACTACATCGTACTGAATAAAATATCTAGCCAGAAAGTACACCTTTCCATATACTTTCTACATGAAGACGAATCTGAATTTTCAAATTAGGATTTATATGAGATACAGTAGTATTTCTGCCATTTAATTTCATACAACTTAAGCATCTCCGATGCAAAGTTTTTAAAAGACTTTTCACTATTTAAATAAGTCATTTGAATAACTTGACTCATTGTAGTAAAAGCTTTTCAAAAGAGTTTTAAGAGAATGACTTGTTAAATATCAAACGTTTGATAGCAAATTATACAAGTCATTCTCAATAAATGAAGACTTATTGAGGAGGGTTGTAAAGCGTTTGAAAAGCTTTATGCATTGGAGAAGGATTGGGAAGATGACTTGTTGAGAGATAGCATTCATTGAAAAATTGATTATCATCAATGCAGATGCATTGTGGATGCTCTAAAGCCCACTCTACTAATTAAACTTGAGTTTTTCTAGTTGTGCCTAGAAACATGCTTTCGGTTTTTTATTTAATGACATAAGATCTTGAAGTTCAAATGCTACTTGTTAAATTGTTTGACTTTCATTACACTAAGCATTACATTATGTACACATATATGTAACATACTATGAATATTGTTTTCAGTGTTAATCTAAGTCATTTGGATCAAAAAAAGTGTAGATTGGCAGGGACACCTCAACTCTTTGTATCATAATGGTACCCATCAACCCTACCCAGCAAAGGTTTGATGCCTGTGAAATACCTCCATCAATACCCAACCATGCTGTGGAACGGATTCGAACTCGCGTCCTTCGTTGGATCAAGACATCACATGGCTGGGCCCAGGCTTCTAAGGTAGCTGGTGGCCAACTGCGCTAGACAGCTGGTTTAATCTAAGTCATTTAGGATTCATATGTTTATCAATTTAAAATAAAATACAGAGTTTATCTATCAATACCAATTTACACTGTTGTTCTTATAAAGAGTAAATGATTATTTCTTAAAACTTAAAGCTTAATATTGAGTAATGTTAGTACACTATTATACCCTTAATTAAAAATGGCAACATCATTTGCAACTTAATTAATATTTAAAATATTGATTAATTTTTAAACTTTTATCATTTTTTGTTTCTAACTCATGCACCTTTTTCTCGCAATGACTACACATTGAACTCGTAAGTTTTCATCAATGGTCAAACCAGAATCACGATTTCGCAAGTATAATTATTTGCCGCTATACACCGTCTCTTTAGTGGTATTCGTTTAGTAGTATCAAATTCAAACAATGACATTTTCCTGAAACTGGAATTTTATGGTAGGTTTGTGGACACTATTTCAAAGGGATGTGACAATGGATAAGGCAATATTGGTCAAGTTTTCTTCTTTATCTACACAAATTTTGAGTACGTATAGTTCAAATCTTACTGTTGAACTTAAAAATGGTTAATGTATAAAAAAAAGCTTAATACATTGCAACTGCGAAGGTATTGGTAGTCGGCTAATTGCTTGGATATGGTGAAGGAACTGAGATATATATCTAATGGTTTGGAAAAAAACTTGAAATATAATAAGTTTAGACGAGCTAGCATTCAATACGAATTGACAAGTTTGGACCTTTTATGATTTCAGTATGATACCACATGTTATCTTAGCTAAAATGAATACTCTGTAATGTCATGAGCCACATGATCCAATGGTGCGTAAGAATGTTGATAGATTTGATTTTGTCTGTTACATGGCAAACAACATTATAAAAAAGGTATGTAGCAATAGGAACTAATTCACTCATTGGATTCATAGAAGTCCATTATTCCTCCTAAGTATCTAAGTAAGGAAACTTACTAAAATGGCCTCAATCTCTTCCTCCTCTGTCGCAACCGTCAACAGGACCACCTCTGCTCAAGCTAGCATGGTGGCTCCATTCACCGGGCTTAAGTCCAACGTAGCTTTCCCAGTCACCAAGAAGTCTAACGACTTCTCATCCCTCCCCAGCAACGGTGGAAGAGTGCAATGCATGAAGGTACAATATATAACGTACTTAAATAAATAATAATGTGAACACTTATTATACATCAGTATATATAATGACTTGTACGATATATATATAGGTGTGGCCACCATTGGGTTTGAAGAAGTACGAGACCCTTTCATACTTACCACCATTGACCGAAACCCAATTGGCTAAGGAAGTCGACTACCTTCTTCGCAACAAGTGGGTTCCTTGCTTGGAATTCGAATTGGAGGTCTATTTCTCATATATCTTTTTACTAAACTTTTTACGTTACAAAATCAAGTTCTCATTGCATGTATTAACAAACTTTTGTTTATATACTTATGTTGTATTATAGCACGGTTTCGTCTACCGTGAGCACCATCGCTCCCCCGGATACTACGATGGCAGATACTGGACAATGTGGAAGTTGCCCATGTTCGGGTGCACTGACTCAGCTCAAGTGTTGAAGGAACTCAACGAGTGCAAGAAGGAGTACCCACAGTCCTGGATCCGTATCATCGGATTCGACAACGTTCGTCAAGTGCAATGTATCAGTTTCATCGCACACAAGCCCGATGGCTACTAAGTTTTTCTATCTACCAAGACTTTCGAATATTAACCTTCTTATAACGAGTCGGTTAAATTTGATTGTTTAGGGTTTTGTTTTTTTGCTCTTTTAATTCATCACTTTAATTCCCCTGATTGTTTGTTCATTTCGTTGCTTGTTTTCGGATCGATAATGAAATGTAAGAGATATCAATATAAATAATAAATTGCCGTCTCATATTTGTAATCTTTTCTTCTACAAACCTTCAAATAATTGTATGTCGATCTTTGTTTCTTACTTGTAATATTAGGGGGAAAAAATGTTAAATTTAAACAAAATAAACTGCAGTACATCGTATTGAATAAAATATCTAGCTAGAAAGTACACCTATCCATACACCTTTCCATATAATTTCTATATGATGACATTTTCAAATTAGGGTTTATATGAGATAGCATTTCCATTTCATACAATTTAAAACCTACTCTACTTCTGGAGAAAAGACCAACAAACCTCGTAAGGTAGAGCGAAATATTGACTCAAAGTAAACACACGCGTGACCTCAAACGTTACATCTTCCTTGGTCATATATGTAGACTAATTGCACTTTTAACCACTAATAATTGATACTATATTATAACATCTGCTAATTAACTTGCGAGTTTTTCTAGTCGTGCCTAGAAACTGGTTTATGTTTTTTATTTAATGACATATGATATTGAAGTTCAAATGATACTTGTTCAACTAGATTGGACTTTCATTACACTAAACATTACATTATGTACACATACATGTAACATGTTATGAATATTGTTTTCAGTGATAATCTGAGTCATTTAGGATTCATATGTAGTTTCCAAATATTTGTAAATATTATCTCGACTACGTATAATGCATGCATATGCATTTTTTAAACTTAAAATGCTTAAAATTTGAGTAATGTTGATTTTCTATAATATCTCTTAAACTTAAATGTTTAAACGGCAAGTTATACTATTTTGCTTTCTGTTCTCAAAACAAGTTTAAGTAACATGGTTGCTCTATCAATATCTTTCTGGGTAAAAGGTCAAAACGACCCGGTAAATTTATTACTCCAAAAAACATTTAAGTACAAAGGATATGGGTGAAGTCGCATATCTCAGCCCGTTACATAGGCGATAAAGCTTACATAACTAGGAGGATAGCTAAAAAGCTTAAGAAACTAAAACTAGTGCTTATGACATGCCATAAGCACTTACAACTCAAGAAAAAACACAAACAAGCTAACCAGCAGCTACCGTGAAAGATGAACTTTCACCTGTAATTGGATTAGCCGATTCTGCATTCACATGTGTAACATGTTCTACATCTTCATCTTCATCGTTCACCAATGCAGCATACGAATTAGATGTAGTAATATTACCTTCCTTAGAAGTATAACTAGTAGACTTCAACTTAGACGACGATTTGGATGCATTACCCTTAGAAGTAGCTACCTTCTTAGGTTCACTAGCTGTCACCTTCGGCTCATATCTGACATTCTGTGTAACCGATGTGCCAACGAACTGATTACCGTTAGTAGACTTAGCTTTACCCTTCTTCTTTTTCTTACCCACCGTTTGGAAACCATCATTATTAAGAACCACAGTGGGAGTTGCAACATGTGAAGTAGTGGTATGTGCTATTTTACACATACTTTTGACCTTAGATTAAGTGCTATAAAGACCAAAAACTAACGTTAAACGCCAAAGATATCGTGTTTTTGTGTTTGTGATCGTGCAGGGAAGGATATTGCATAAATGACAACAAAATCAACCAAAAAGCCCTAAAACGAGCACGAGGTGTGGAAAAGTGTCAAAAAGCCGAGTCAACGATGTTATCTACTTAAGAAAAGCCCAAGACGACAAAGTTATCTCTTAAAAGCTCAAGAAGATGAAGGAAACGCTTAATCGAAGTTGAAAGAGATTTATAAGAAAAAGCTTTCCAAGTTCGAGCAAGTGTTCACTTTTACATCTTTGAAGACTTTTTTAAAGAAACGTCAACACGAGTCCTCAAGTTACATTAGTGTTACGTTTAATGTTTAGAACGTTTAGTAGCTTGTAACGAAGTTTTAGTGCAAATATCATGAATTGTAAAGGTCCAAGGGCTTATATTGCAACATTGTCAAACTTTAAAAGCTCTTGGCCTATAAATAGAGATCACCACCTCATTTAGAGGGTTGATTAGTTTTTAGGGTTAGTTTTTAGGTTAGATTTAGAGGGTTGGACCTCATAGGAGTAGGTAATTAGTTTTCTTTAAGTGTAAGTCTTTAATTTTAATACAAGCTTATTTTCATGTCCTTTTTTATAATCCTTCTTTTCAATCTTTACATCATTTTGAGCTTATTTTTGTGAGTGTTTTTCATTGTTGTGTGTTTATCTTAATCTTTTATAAGAGCTTTTATAAAAATCTCACCACCTTTGCATGTGTTTTGGTTCAAATAAGAATAAAAAAATTATGGGTTAGTGCTTATTTTTGGATCGTTGGCTTATTTATAAGCTTAGTTGTTATTAAAACTAGTTTTCCATAAAGCTTTTATAAGTTTTTATAAGTTTTGATTTCATTTTCTTGAGTTAAAAGTGTTCAGTATGTTTCATTTTGATTTTTGCGAGTATGACTTAGGGTTTAGCGAGTATCACTATTAGTCTTTGAGTCTAGCGAGTTTGGGCAGTCTTTTAGCGAGTATGGATTTTGTCTAAGTTTTAGCGAGTATGGAAGTTCAACTTAGCGAGTATCATTTCATTGTTAGCGAGTATGAATTTGATTTATTGCGAGTATGGTCTAGGTTCTAGCGAGTTTGGTTGTAGTTCTAGCGAGTATGGTCTAGGTTCTAGCGAGTATGTATTTTAGCGAGTATGAGATTTTTGTTAGCGAGTTTGGACCCATGTTTTTGCAAGTATGGAATTTTTCTATGTTCTTGCGAGTTTCATTTTTATTTTATGCCTAGTTAGGCTTTTCTTTTCCTCATCGTTTCATCGAGTGAGGTTTTATTTTTATTAAATCTAAACGAAACTCTGTCGAAATTTTCTTAAATCTTTTTAGTAACGTTTTCTTATTAAGTCTTATGTCTTTTCGTTTTTAGTTTTAAACTTTATTTACGATTAATGTTTTCAAGTCTTCTACATTTCTTTCGTCGCTTAGTAAACTTTTATTTTCGTTTATTAAATCATAAAAAACCAAAAACAATTTTATTTTCCAAGTTAACTTTTAATTTCTTTATCGCTTTATTTCAGTTTAAATGAGTCGTGAGTAGTTTAATTCGTGTTTGCTTAGTGATTCGGGTTCGTGAGCTAAGTGTGGACGTTAAATGTTTGTGATTAATAATCATTAAGATTATTTAGACTTGTGATTTTATTATTCGAAGAACAAAAGCCGGAGAACAATTAAATCACTCGTCTAGAATTATTATCTCTTCTAAAGATTAATTGACAACTAATCTCGAGAAAGGAAAATAATTCGTCATCAACTATCAAGCTCACATTTAACAAACTTACTCACGTCGCTTTGCAAACATATTGTCTTTAAATTCGTTTACCGTTTTAATTACTTATCGCACTTTAATTCTTGTTTTCTTTAAGTCACTTTATTTCATGCAACTTTACTTGTTTATTTTCTTTGCGTCACTTTATTGCTTTCCTTTACTTTAACCGCATTTTAATTGTCGTTGTAGTATAATAAAAAACCAAAAATTATCTTTTAAACCCTATTCACTTCACATATCTCACGACTCAATAGACTAGATCAGTTCAACCCTCGTTGGGACTACGACTCGAGTTTATAAGCTTCACCGCTTGAAAAACGACTCGTCAAGTAGAAACAGCAGGAGGACTCACCACCTGTTTAGGACATTGATCATGAGTATGCTCAATTATTTTGCATATATTACACCTGGGAGGCCTCCATTCATATTCAACACGGATATTTTCTTTAGTAAAACCCTCCCCAGAAAGTGAAGGAAAACCAATAGTGACAACCTCTACAAGATCAACTTCAGAGTTAACCTCAATAAGGCATCTAGAAAAGCTACTTCTACCCCACGATTCCTTACACATAGAAGTCGTGTAAGAATCAAGCATAACAGGTTTACCAATAAAATTAGAAATCAAATTAATACCATCCTCTTCAAAAACTTGAAGAGGAACATCATGCAATTTAACCCAAATCGGAATGCTAGTCAATTCTTCCTTACGCAAGCAAGTATCCATAGACCATTTCTTAAGAATAATTGGATATTTGCGTATCATCCAAGAACCACCTTCCAAAACAGCTTCTACACCAACCAATGTATCAAATTTGAAGAAAAAGAATCCTTTGGAATTCATCATAATCCTTTTTAGTCCATGTTTCGCCCAGTTATTCCTAGCATAGTATTCAACAACTGGAAACGCTATCCTTTTTCCAATAAAATAGCCATACAAAGTATGTTCTAACCGTGAACTAACCTTTTCAACCACTTTACGGGGAATAAAGATGTTTACACCTTCACAAACGGGTTCAGCACCCATGGGAATAGGAGACTCATGTGAAGATTTAGAGGTATGTTCAGCCTCAAAAGCCTCCCACAAACCTAGAAGTGCTTCCGTAGCCATCTTTTGAACATCACTTTCCAACTCATCCCACTCCGGGAATTTACCAGCATCCAAACCTTTAGTGAAAGCATCAACGTCCTCTAGTGTTTTAATCGACACACCCATCAAAGCCTCAATAAAAGCTTGCACGCTCATAATAGAAGACTCAATACCTGAGTCATGTATAACTCCTGAAGCATGTGGAATCGGCTCCACATGATCCCCACAATTTTCAACCTGAACATGAGGAGATGTATCACAAGAATTTTCAGCTAACAAGTTAGGTCGAGCCTTCTTATGTTTCCTCACAGTCACCTTCGACAAATCAACAGTAGCACTGTTATCTTCAGCCATAGGGCTTGTATTCCCCTCTCTCTTATTCGACATCACAGCAGATCAGAAACCTTAATCCAGCATATCGCTAAGCATAACAAGAAGATTATACTAGCTCTTCAAACACTACGAGTAAAACCCTAGTTTAAAAACTATGGTTTATAATCCAGATATACGCAATGATTAAACCATGATAATTAGATGTCCTAATCAGTTTTAATGTTAATTACAAGATTGTAATATATAAAAGAATGAACCGACTGGGAAAAACCCTAACTTAGCGATTATATAAAACCCTAGAAAAGTAACAAGATCGAATTTAATCCTTACCAGGTACAAACACCAATTAGTAGGATCACATACAAGATGTAATCAAACTTAATCAAGATTGTAAAGGACAGAATCAAGTTAAATCAGGAAGGTGAAAATCGATTTAGGGTTTTTTGTTTGGTCGCCAAAATCACCAAGGAGGGGGGAGAGTCCTTTGTGAATTGTCAGTTATTGGTTGCTCTATCAATAACAATCTCTACTACTTTTAAAATGTCAACTTTTTAAATGACAAGTTTTTTAATATTGGTTTATCTCTACGTGTTTAACAATTTAAAATGAAATACACGATTTCTTCATCAATACCAATTTACACATTTGCTTTTATAAAGAGTGAATGCTATTTCTTAAAACTTAAAAGCTTAAAATTGAGTAATATTAGTAGACTATTATACATTTGATTAAAAATTGTAATATCATATACAACTAAATTAATATTTTAAATACTCCGTATTATTTAATCCTTAAACTTTTATCATTCTTTTTGTTTTTAACCCATGCAATTTTTTTTACAAATTGAACTCGTAAGTTTTGCATGAAGGGTAAAACTAAAATTACAATTTCGTAAGTATAATTATTTACCGTTATAACCGCCACTTTACACGGAAATTAGTTTAGCAGTATTAAATTCAAACAATGACATTTTTCTGAAACATGAATTTTATGGTAGGTTTGTGGACACTATTTCAAAGGGATGTGACAATGGATAAGGCATTATTGGTCAAGTTTTCTACTTTATCTACACAAATTTTGAGTACATATAGTTCAAATCTTACTGTTGAACTCAAAAATGGTTAATGTATAAAAAAAAGGTTAATACATTGCAACTGCGATGGTATTGGTAGTCGGCTAATTGCTTGGATATGATGAAGGAACTGAGATATCTAATGGTTTAGAAAAAAACTTGAAAATAAGTTTAGACGAGCTAGCATTCAATAGGAATTGACAATTTTGGACCTTTTATTATGATTTCAGTATGATATTACATGTTATCTTAGCTAAAATGAATACTCTGTAATGTCATGAGCCACATGATCCAATGGTACGTAAGAATGTTGATAGATTTTATTTTGTCTGTTAGATGGCAAACAACATTATAAAAGGTATGTAGCAATAGGAACTAATTCACTCATTGGATTCATAGAAGTCCATTCCTCCAAAGAATCTAAGTAAGGAAACTTACTAAAATGGCCTCAATCTCTTCCTCCTCTATTGCAACCGTCAACAGGACCACCTCTGCTCAAGCTAGCATGGTGGCTCCATTCACCGGGCTTAAGTCCAATGTCGGCTTCCCAGTCACCAAGAAGTCTAACGATTTCTCATCCCTCCCCAGCAACGGTGGAAGAGTGCAATGCATGAAGGTACAATATATATAACTAAAATAATAACGTGAACACTTTTTATGCAGAATATATAATGACTAACATTTTATATATTTTGAACTATATATATATATAGGTATGGCCACCATTGGGTTTGAAGAAGTACGAGACCCTTTCATACTTGCCACCATTGACCGAAACCCAATTGGCTAAGGAAGTCGACTACCTTCTTCGCAACAAGTGGGTTCCTTGCTTGGAATTCGAATTGGAGGTCTATTTCTCATATATCTTTTTACTAAACTTTTTACGTTACAAAATCAAGTTCTCATTGTATTAACAAGATTGTGTTTATATACTTATGTTGTATTATAGCATGGTTTCGTCTACCGTGAGCACCATCGCTCCCCCGGATACTACGATGGCAGATACTGGACAATGTGGAAGTTGCCCATGTTCGGGTGCACTGACTCCGCTCAAGTGTTGAAGGAACTCAACGAGTGCAAGAAGGAGTACCCACAGTCCTGGATCCGTATCATCGGATTCGACAACGTTCGTCAAGTGCAATGTATCAGTTTCATCGCACACAAGCCCGATGGCTACTAAGTTTTTCTATCTACCAAGACTTTCGAATATTAACCTTCTTATAACGAGTCGGTTAAATTTGATTGTTTAGGGTTTTGTATCTATTTTTTTTTTGGCTCTTTTAATTCGTCATCATTTTAATTCCCTAATTGTCTGTTCATTTCGTTGATTGTTTCCGGATCGATAATGAAATGTAAGAGATATCATATATAAATAATAAATTGTCGTTTCATGTTTTCTTTTACAAACCTTTAAAAGCCTACTCTGCTAATTAAACTTGTGAGTTTTTGCTAGTCGTGCCAAGAAACTGGTTTCGGTTTTTTATTTAATGACATACGATCTTGAAGTTCAAATGCTACTTGTTCAACTAGTTTCGACTTTCATACACTAAACATTACATATTCAAATTATTATTATGTATACATATATGTAACAACTATGAATATTGGTTTCGGTGATAATCTGAGTCATTTAAGATTCATATATTTGTAAACATTATAGTATTAAATTCAAACATTGACATTTTCCTGAAACTGGAATTTATGGTAGGTTAATTTGTGGACACTATTTCAAAGGGATGTGACACTGGATAAGGCAATATTGGTCCAGTTTTCTACTTTATCTACATAAATTCTGAGTACATACATATAGTTCAAATCTTACTGTTGAACTTAAAAATGGGTATATAATGTATAAGAAAAACTTACTCCAATACACCATGCAACTGCGATGGTATTGATAGTCGGCTAATTAATCTCTTGGATATGGTGAAGGAACTGAGATATCTAATGGTTTAGAAGAAAAAAGAAAACTTGAAATATAATAAATGTAGACGAGTTAGTATTCAATGCGAATTAACAAATTTGGACCTTTTATCTTTTCAGTATGATATCACATATTATCTTTGCTAAAATGAATACATACTTTAAACCACAAAAAATGATATCACCAGAACAAAACACCAAACAATCCATGTGCAATTTTAGGTTTGGTTCAACATCACATCACTTGTGACGAAAGATGAAGAGTGTGAACAATTTTGTAGAAAACACGAAAAGCTATTTACATGTAGCGCCATGTTTTACTCCTATTATTTGTTAAACTTTTTTGATGTCGATACCCAAATGTATAAAGCCAACTTGTGACGCAATAAATGGTGGTGTTATAAGTCAACAATAATGGATTTCTAGAACATACCTTCATTTGTCTAAGACCACTAACTAAGTCATGTCATTGCTGGAAGTATATGATACGGAACCATGATGCATTCAATAATAGATTACATTAGTAAACGATTATAAAATTTGTCCTGGGATGTGAACTTGCAACATTGGTAAACCTTTGTAAAAATAATCGCTTCTAATCCTTTGACAAATGAATCTGTTACAAAGACAATCCAATTTTTTGCATGTGTTAAATAGGACTTTTTCTTACAATCCTTTGCATTTTTTTTTATATAGAAAATATTAACTTTTATAAATCTTTTANATGAATCATCATTTGCACATCATCATAACATATGACTGACTTTGGACATGCCCAAATCAGATACTAAAACAAAGAAACTACCACTATCCGATATCACTCAAAGAGACATGATACCTCTGACAACATTAACTACAGCTTACAACATTCATCCAAAACACAGAGTTTTGTTTTGGAGATCACCCTTAAATTGCACAAAGACCATAATTCCTCAACTACATTTCCACCTTACCTTTCCTCCAAAACCATTCAACCCGCATCTACAATGATCAAGGAGGAGAAAAGTAAGGGCATCATTGAGCAAATTATAACTACCCATAACCCTGGTCAAGAGCTATACTCAGATTGACCTTATGAACATGCTAACTTGTTTAAAACTACAATTAAAACATTAGTATTAAAATTTGTAGATTAAATTACATTTCCAAAAATCCTGAATCTTGCTTGCTCCAAAGTATATATTGCTACGCTGTCTCTAACAGCTTGCTACTGTTGGAAAACATAATCCATTAATCTTTGTTTTTCAAAATCAAGGCTGCATATTTTGTTAGGGCTGCTGCAATTCGACACAGACAAGAAGAAAACATATTAGTTATGGGTCGAAAGAATTATAGCCTGCAAGATTTGTTTTGGGCCAACCAACCCATTAGATAGAAACGGTTATTTAGTCAGATTAGGATATAATGTTTAGTTTTTAGGGTTGTATCGTTTATATGAAACAGTAGAACGTTTCATCTCTTATATATAGATTAGGTTTGCTGTAAACAATTTGTTAACCCATTCATATTTATCAATATCAGATTTAAGGGTTCACCCATATCTTCCTGTTTCATTTATTTTTATTGTTTCTGTTTGATGTTTGGCATGTTGTTGTTTTGATCATTCGATCATGGAAATCCTCCCTAACAACCTGTGGAACATTGGTATCAGAGCCTATGGGATCAAACAACACCCAAATCATGGACATAATGAAGATCACAGCTCTAAAGGTGGAAGTAACCGTAGGAAAATTGATCTACCTGGATGTAAGGATGATCACAAGCACTACAAGAAATTAAAACAGTAGTAGCTCAGATGGTGGATTTTACCAGAAGATGAATCAAGAAGAGTTAGAGATCTAGAAGACGACGATTGTGATTAAGGGGGAGAATATTGGGTTAATCCCAATCTACCCATAACTAAAGGTCAAACCCGAAAGTCAAAGTCAACCACAGAAAAGTCAACTCGCTGGAATAACTGCCAAATAGCAGTTACAAACATCAAAGGGACATGTCTGTTGGATCGAACCAACACAACTCTTCAAATGACACCCTTTCATTTCTTATATATAGATTAGAACATGTAATTATACATTGATGACAGATTTATAGAAATAAAGTTTATTTTCATTATTTTGGTATATCGTTGATTAAAGATCCGTGAAAACTGGGCCAACAGCTACTCACTGACTTTAATACTTTCTCACGTGCACCCTTCTTATTGTCTGCCGCTCAAATATCGTCATTAGCGTGCCAATAAACTCCACTATGACATTGTTTAAGTTCGAGACATGACCCTTTCCTCGCCATTCACAAATTACCACTAATTGCCCATCAATATCGTAGATGTTAAATTTAATTATGAGTTGAATACATAACTTATGGATATCAACAAGATTAGTCATAAGATGAATTGCGAGAGAGAGAGAGAGAGAGAGAGAAGTATGTTTAATGCACATTTTCGATTTAAGAGGAAAAGGTATGATGGCATGCCGTTGTGCATGCCGTTTTGCCAAATCAGTGCCATCTTCAGAATTACACATTTCACATTCACAAATAAAAAATACTCCCTCTGCAGTAGCTCAAGCCATTTGGATGCCGTTTCGCAGTTTTTGGGCCTCACAATTTTTTTTTCCAAATAAACTAAATTTTCATTTATAAAATAAAAATACAACTTATAATATGAAATTAAAGATAAAACATACGAAAAAAAGCCGTTACGAAAATTAAAAAACACATATGAAACTAAAAAAAAAATACAGTGACTAATTTTATTGTTGTTGATATTTCATCTTTTTTGCATTTCGACGAGGAAGGCTCGGTCCAGTGGTAAATTAGGGTCAGTTGAAGTATTGAGAAAGATCAATTCTTCCATTTTTGGTATGCCCTCGTCTTTCTTCCTCGCCGCTTCGTACACCGCTTGAGCGGCTTCTCGTTTGAGTCGAAACTCATTTTGCATAACACCCGCAAATTCTTGCGGGTTACTTCCCGCGGTGTTCGACGATGTTTCTGATTTTGTTTTTTCGGTGGCACGTGTCTTGCCCTGGGGATGTGGTCTCGGATCATCGCTGAATAGCTCGGCATGTCTGGTGAGATCAACCGGGTCAACAGGATCGGGCGAATCCCACTTGGTGTATTGTTCCAGTACTTCCCACGACCCATCTTGAGTAAACGCTTTATTTTCTGATTTGGACTCATCACGATTGCTTGCCTAATACGCTTCATAAGATCATTGTCATTTTCCCCACTTTACCCACACGTTTTAAGTGTTTGTAGATAGCGTTGAACCTTTGACAATTAGCGTTCAAAGTTGCCCACTTTAATTTCCCGTCAACATATCCTTGGTATGTTTGTGATGAGAAGCTTTGTTGAACTCGAAAAGAATGGAACATCCTTTTGGTCATTTCCGACTCGGTTATCCTCGGAAACGTTAACATAACACGAGGCTAATGAAGTTTCCTCCATCGCCGTCCAACGAGAATGAGCTCGAGTGGGTTTATCTTCCTCGTGGGGTACCTCGATTGTGTTACGTTTTGCGGCTCGTTTTCCTTTTCTTCAGAACTTTTGTTCGCCGCGGGAGGACGTGGGCTCGGTTGGTGGTGGCATCGATTGTGTTTGTTGTGTTTTTTGTGGTGGATTTTGTTGAAGATTTTGAAATTGTTGGTTAAGCAATTGTCGTTAGTATTCTTGATATAGTAGTTTGGGGGTTGATGTAGGCATAGGGAATTGGGTACCAAACAGAGGATATTGAGAAGATGTCGAGTGTCTGGACGAAGGTGTTGAAGGGTTAGATAAGGATGATTGTTGCGACATATTGAGAAGATTTTGGAAAAACTGATCGTTAGGGTGTTGAGACTTTTTTTTTTTGTAAGTGAAAATGAAAGTAAATATGTTTAGTGTGTAAAGAAATGAAGGTGAAAAATAAGTAATTGTGTGTAAAAGTGGTTGTATATTTGGGTTTATATAGAGTGGTAAAATGTACTAATAATAGTTTTAGTTAAAAAAATGGATAAACTAGCCGTTTGCACTTCAAACGGTCAAAAAATCTGAAATGAATATGCAATTGGTGAATGTGAGCTCACTCATATTTGAAACGACGCGAGGCTCCTCCGGTGTGGTAACATGCATTTGACGACGCCATTTGCACCTCCACGTAGGAACAGCGAGGCAGTCAAGACACCACACCCTTCCCTTTATAAAGTCCACATTTTGACACGATTGACTGGTCATGCCTAGTAGCAAAGAGCTTTTGTCTCAATAGTATTTATGTTGTGTGAGAAGCTCTTCAATCAAATGATTGTTAGTTCAAGTTCTGTTTAAAACACATATATAAATGTGGAATAGTTAGCTGGCGTTAAAGAAACTCATAATTACTACCAACCATGTGCTTACCAGAGTTATGATCAAATGTGAAGTAAAGTTAAAATAAAAAGAGTGAGAAGAAACCACTTACATACATTTTAGATGCATTTACAAAAATATATGTATTTCCTCTTGTTTCTCACTTTTATTAAAATGTATAGCTACAAATGTTTCTTATTCTTCTCATTTTAGTTTGACCTAAGATGGACTCGAATTATCAAATTAGTAGTCTAATGACAATACTAGAACCTTTCATATAGTATAAACCCCTATTTTGTAATTGACCATAAGTAGGGCCTTCCCAAAAGAAAAAATAATAAATAAATTACCATAAATAATATTCCAAAATTCCAAATCAAGGTCTCCCATTTTGACATAATCATCCAAGATTACCAGATTTGCTTTTGTAACAACAAAAAGATAAAACATATAATAATAATAAAAAATAATAAAGAAATATATATATATATGAGCATTCAAAGTTGGAAACTTTACCACTCTTTCACCGTAACTGTAACATCAAAAACCTTATCATCATCATCATCACCATCTTTTTTATTTCAATATATTAAAAGCCTTTTGAATTACGTTATTAGATTAAAGGGTTAAGATCTTTTTTTTTTATATATAAAAAATATGCTGAAAATTAAAGGATTAAAACCAGAGTTACAGGAAATACTTAATGCAGACATGAGTCACGTGCAAGAAAGGCGTCGTGTACGTGAGGCTTTTAAGGATATCCAGCTTAATATTGATCATCTCTTGTTTAAGGTAATTCTTATTTGGAATATGATGTTTTTTAAGGATTAGTTATTATATGTATAAAAGTTAATGATAAGGGACAACACACACAGATATTTTATGTTATATGGTTGGATGTTGTTGAATGCATTTATTGTTAATGGAAAACACATGTGAGATGTTTCACTGGTGGCTGTTATGTTGGTTGATATATATTTATTTGGTTCATGCTTTTATTGCTGCAAAAATGATGGATACCATAACCATAAGTTATCTGATTAAGATTGTGCTTGAATTGCCATTAGTATTAATTGGCGTGTGCGTGTGCGTGTGCGCAGGTTTATTGTTTATGAGTGAAAGGTTTGGGTTATTAGTAGGACGGAGATTAGTTTCTGTAAAAGACTAAGCAAATACCATAAGTGGTATTTACCGTATACGGAAAAAGTTTGGAGTTTCCGGTAAAAAGTTAATTTATTTGATTGGATATAAATAAGACTAAAACGGGAAAGTTATGCTTGCGACTTTGTGAGTTGTGACTAATGCTCGTCTGGTGACTGTATTTACATGTTTGTCCTGTGTTCGGTATTGATAATTTGTGGTTTATGACCTTATGTAAGTAAGTATAGTTTATTGTAGCCTACAGAAGGGCAGGATATACTCCAAATGACACTACTTATTTTATAATATCTTACAGACGAAGTACGATGGATTGAAGACAAAGGAGGTAAGAGCTGTCGATTTTAAGTTATACTTTAGCTCATCAACCCAATTGCACTGTAATCTTGTGGAGAGAAAGGAACATATTCAAAAGGAAAAAGAGAGAAACTTAAAGTTCATGTTCACGGGCAATTATAGGAAACAAAAGAGCTACTTGATCAGAAAGTTTTGGCTATTTTTCTGTCCAAAAGTTTATCCTCGAATGGCAGAAGATTTGTGGAAAGAAAAAAGAAAATAAAAGACTTTGTAAACATATTTAATGACAAAATTACTCTTAGACCTAAAATTTAACCAAATTTAAGCAGAACGGTATAATAGTAAGTTGCAAGTCGCACTTAACGGTAATTAAAGTGACACTTATGTTTTTCTAGTCATATGTGGTGAACTCTAAAGGGACGGAAATTTTCTCAAAAAGTTGGCTTCCTGAGACAGGCTCTCCCAAAGCCGTGATATGTTACTGCCATGGTTATGGAGACACTTGCACATTTTTCTTTGAAGGTACCTGTTTGTTATATAACAACTAGTGTAAGTCACACTTTGTTGAAGATCTCCAGATTGTCATCAAGTATTATAATGCTTACAGGAATTGCTAGAAAGTTTGCTTCATCTGGATATGGAGTTTTTGCCATGGACTATCCAGGATTTGGTCTTTCGGAAGGTCTTCACTGTTATATTCCGAGCTTCAATGCTCTAGTAGATGATGTCGCCGAGCATTATTCAAAAATTATAGGTATGCGTAAAATCTTTGGATGGAGATATTATTAGTGTCGTAGAATGCTTTATGTGATTAAGTGATATAAGTAATAAGAACTTTACCAGTTGTAAGAAAACGGGTTGTAGAAAACACTGTTTGATTGTTGCGAGTTAGAGACGCCTAATCCAATTGACCAAATTCATCATGCTATGATTTTTGGGGTTGTAGAAAAGCCAGAATTTCGTGATCTTCCAAGATTCTTGTTGGGGCAGTCAATGGGTGGAGCAGTGGCTCTGAAGATGCACTTGAAGCAACCCGAATTCTGGAGCGGTGCAGTCCTTGTTGCGCCTATGTGCAAAGTACTATTCTGCATTTCTGCTCTTGCTCTTCTTAATGTATGTACTATAATAACATAACTAATTGGAAGTATTGCAGATTGCAGACGATGTAGTTCCACCATGGGCAGTAAAGCAATTTCTCATAGGTATTGCAAAAGTTCTCCCAACGTATAAACTTGTTCCACAAAAGGATTTGGCTGATATGGCATTTAGAGACCCGAAAAAGAAGCCTTTGGTTTGTTTTGGTTTCCTTATTTTGATTTCTGTGAAAACTTTTTTTTACTACTTTATTAACTGTTTATCATATGCAGACGGATTATAATGTTATTGCTTACAAGGATAGGCCACGTTTGGGAACGGCTATGGAGCTCTTAAACACCACCCAAGAGATAGAGAACAAACTTGAAAAGGTATGTTATTGATGACTATTGGTTGTGTTGAGATGTATATTATGAAAATGATTATCTGATACTATTAACTGGGAATAAATATTGTATGCATTGGTTTTCAAGTGTCGAAAATGTTAAGTGAAGGTGACCTAAGTTCGAAAACAACATTTCAGGCCACCTGGGTATCAATATGGTTTCGTTTATTATGCCAATTTTGGCACACACAAAATTCTTGGACAAATACGCCTCTGATCAAAAAGTAAAATAATACAAATTGTAGAATTGACTAAAACATGCTAGAAAACTGTAAAGTTGCAAATCAGTTTGTAACTAGAAGTGGTTTAAACAAAAACCAAATTGATACTTGGGTGACTTGTAATGCTTTTTTGATATTTGGATGACGTCCTATTAACCAATATTTGTAGTTCTATATGGTTATTTGACCCTTAAATAACCAGATTTATTGCAATTGGTTTATAATTGTCTGACCTTACATAAATATATGATCATTGGAAGCGTTCTGTTATTTAAATAATAATAATTGCTTATTGTGACTATGAGAACTATTTTAGTTTGTATAGATCATGTTTTTTTGTTGTATGTTGTGGCAGGTTTCATTGCCATTGCTGATCTTGCATGGAAAAGCTGATATAGTGACGGATCCATCTGTTAGTAAAACTTTGTATGAGAAAGCAAAGAGCTCGGACAAGAAACTTAACCTATACGATGACGCTTGTCATTCCCTTTTAGAAGGTGAATTTGATGAAGTCATCCTTCGTGTGTTTCAAGATATTCTTACATGGCTGGATGAACACTGTGCTAAAAAGTAGTCCATTCTATCAAGTTGTGCTGGATTTTTTTTTTTTAAAAAAAAAGAACAATTAGGAGAATAACAAGAACACGTTTTCGCAACACTTGAAGTACCTAACTTCTAAGTGCAGGTGTTATTTGAAAATAAATGTGCTTACACCCCTGTTCTTTTTGTTCTTTATACACATTTGTATTTAAAACCATTCAGTCCTTTTGTATTTGTAGAAGTAGAGTTTTTTGTTGCACGTCGGACATTTTACTATAGCACGAACACTTGGGCTTTCATCATCCATCCTGTAATAATTGAAGGCTGCCGATTTGTATGTACTATGTTGTTAGGATGAATAGACTTTGCGTGATTTAGGCAAATGCCTATGTATTTAGTTTAATAAATCATTCATTTGTTTTCATTATCTGAATAGCAGCCTCTAAAATGATATCATTGATATAAAAATTGTAAGAATTCTTTCTTATTCTTTATGGTATATATCTTGATGTCAATTGAGTTAGTGGGTGTTCATGATTTTGTTGAAATCAGATGATCTGTTAAAACTGAAGCAGTTTAGAAATTTCCTAAATCGAATAGTTGGTAGTTCGATTTGGTTAGTGTTCTTTTCTGAGAACCAAGTGACATTGGCCAACCATATATCCTAATATATGCATGAAGATTTTTTAATCATGTTAATTAAGCATATCTGTTCTTTGCTCTTTAATCTCCATCCTTCACAGTTAGATTTGTGTTTTTGCATATGAAACACAAAATGATGCTCAAAATTCAGTGCAAAGTGCAAACCAATGTCCAATAGAGTTCATAGCCAGTTTGGTTTGACGGAATAACAAAAACTATTATCGATCTGGTGACATTTTACGTGCTGGCGTGCGGCAAGCAAACAGTGCCAATTACTTGAGTGCACAATGTATATTCCAATTCATATCCGTTCTTAGCTAACACATGTGCGTTTTCCGCAAGTGATATATAATTTTGCTTTTAACTCTTCTAGTTTGTTTTAGCATGTTTGTCAATGTATTGATGTCGGTATCCTTGTCCCCTTGATGGTGCTGAGTGTCAGGGATACATGCAACTTATGGCAAATGTTCTGAATTAAAATCCCGGCAAGTGCACTGTATTTGCAGTTTATCAGAATTACATTCTTAAGATGGCCGTGAAAACGGCTGGCATATGCAGTATATAAATCCTGGCATAACTTTGTTTGATTGATGGGATTAGTATAAAGCTGAAGCGTATATATCAGTGTCAATAAAATGCAGCGGGGATTTCTAACTTTGATTAGTTACGATCAGAAATAGTGTATTCAATCCTGACAATGATGGACAAAATCAGCATGCAGGGAAAACAGTACTCCCTCCGTCCCAAATTATATGTCCACTTTCATATTTCACAAAGTTTAAGAAAAGTGAGGCCCTTACACTATTAACCAATGAAAATTTATTCTCATCCACTTAGAAGCATTTTGATTGGTTGAAAATGAAAGTGGACATTCATTTTGGGACAACAAAAAATAACAAAATGGACTTATATTTTGAGACGGAAGGAGTAGTAAAGAAGGGCTTGGTCAAATTAACAAGTCAAAAAGAACCGACTTATATATAACAGTGCATCGTAGGGATGGCAATACGTCGGGGTTTCTGAATTGGATCAGGTCTTCTTAAGTTGACCCACAATTCCACAAACACTTTTTTTTAATCCATTTTATAAGTACATCTATATAAATACACAAATACTATATTGTAATGATAATATTCTAAAAGCTTTCTAACAACAGTTTGGGAAACTTTTGACCAGATCCATTATGTGTATCATAGTTAGCTAGTTTAATGATTAGGATGACATATAAATTGAACTATTCACAAGGAAACGGGTAGAGATTGCCATCTCTAAGTGCATGAAACTACGAAAGATAGCTATTAGATATTGCCTTGGTGCAAGTTAGAGGCTTTTTTTTTTGTCTGTAGTTTAGTAACAACAAATGTATTTCATTTCAGCAGCAATTGTTTGTACAAGTACATGAACTTTCTCCTACCTGATGCTTTAAATTTGACTGTGTGGCAAGTACACTTGTGCCTGTGCAGGGATTGGCAGCTAGAGCCTAAAGCAGATACCAGTTTTCTTGGATTTGGTGCAACTTAGCCTTAAGAATAAATGAATCATCAGTTCTGCAACATTTGCTTCCAATGTTCTTCTGTAATGCGGATAGATATAACACTGATACTGCAACAATAGATAGCATAATAAATATAACACTTGTCTTTTCAGCTGTTTGCTAATTTTATAATTCTTGTTAGCAACTAATATAGTA
>LBNU01012143.1:26632-43883 GCA_014162995.1 Artemisia annua
AAAAAAAAAGGGGGATTAAAAAAAAAAAAAAAAAAAAAAAAAAAAAAAAAAAAAAAAAAAAAAAAAAAAAAAAAAAAAAAAAGCCCAAATGAGCATAATCCATTAGTCCTTAAGAATACCTCTCCTCGGCGATGCTGTCCACATGAAATATTAGGATTATACCAAAGAGTATGGTGCTTGAGAAAGCCCATGCAGAAAATGGCAATTCCACGTTGGTCGAACCCTGGATGTAGCAATGAGAAAATGGTAAAAGAAGTATTTTCTCTTATAAATATAGCAATGCATGTAGCTCAACTTACTACAATCATGTCCCACATGGCCACAGGAAAGAGAAAGCAAGTCGCAGATGCAATTGTTATAGCATTAAGCCTCCTCTTCAGTTGATTCTGGAGATAAAAAGTCACAGTAATTTATTATTTTTCAGGCATTTGAATGTCACTAAAGTATTGGCCACTAGAAATTGAAATAAGACTATCATAATTAAATACATACCTTCAGAGAGATACGTCGTGCAATAACCCTTCTCAATGCAGATAAGATCCCAGCTAAGATGGGAGCTATCATGCTCTTCAGATCCAACACGTGTTCTGTTTGACCCTCACTCTCTTGGCTATCACTAAATGGTATTTTCTAGTTAAGGCTAAAGCATAGAAATCCTTCTGTTTATTTTGGTAAAATAAAAAATAACAATATCAGAGTACAACGATTTTGAGAGGATATAGAACGGAGAGTGTGTGGCCATGGCCCATCCTTGAGACAAGAAGTAGAACGATGCCAACATTGCAACAAGCCCACCAACCTGATCAGTTGCGGAGAAACAAATAACCATTAAGCAAAGAGATAAAACTAAAAGTAATATACCATTAATCACAACACACATAAAGATCAGAACAAGTGATCATAATATTATTCCGCTGTTATATTATTTTTGCAGAGTGATATTCAGAATTTATTTATTTATTATTATTTTATTTATTTATTTATTTGTTTATTTTATTTTATTTATTTATTTATTTATTTATTTTAAATGAGGCAGAAAATATAACCAAAATCATGTCATAATCAGCAATCCAGCATCTACTACCCTTATAGATGACCATATTCTGCGAGAAAGGTCCTCCAAACATGTGGGTATCACGTTGTATGCAAACCTATGTTCCCATTTTGGGTTCAAGAGAGGGGAGTGATGATCACGTTGTATCGGGATGTTATACTAAGTCATGTCACTTAAAAGTTAAAAAGTTACAACCTCAACGAAGATATAAAGAGCAACTTTTGGGGCACCTTTGGTTAAAGACTTAAAGTATAACTAAACATCTTAAGCTACACTAAACACTGACATCTTGAGATAGAAACCAACCACATGTAAGTATGTAACATTTACCTTTTTCCAGATATGCCCCCTCCTTCCATACAATACTGCAGAAAGCACACCAAGAACAGCACCTGAATACTCTGCCAATATAGCCCTGAAATTACACTTAGTACTTAGGGCCTCACAACTAGACTACAAAGCAGGAATGAATTGAGAGAGACATTGGAGATCGAGAAGGGTTTTTATATATAAAATGAGAATGCCAAGGATGAACATCCAAAAATAGAGCAAAAATTGGTATGCTGCAAACTATACCAGGCCAAGCCATTGTAAACTAGTTTTTGACAACTACATATATACGTCAAATAGCTCACATTATAACTTAATACAGATCTTTTAACTATCTGAGTTTTATCTGAAAAGTTAATGCTACAAGCATGCCAAAGTGAAGTCGTGTTTGTTTGAGACCAAGTGATCAGGCTGTAATGCTGTATAATGGTACCCTGTGCCACCACATATTTATTGAAGTTATCTAGGTATTGCTGCACTGCCTGCACATAACTGTTTGGTTATATAAGAAGTACCATGAGTGAAACAATCTAAGCATTGGTATGACACTCCTACGTTAATCTCAAATGTAATGTCTATTCTCACCAACCATGTGTTTCCTAATATATATATACATATTCTACTAGTTCAATGTTTAATTACATTTGCATCTACCAAGCACGCATACCCTACACACATTCAACAGTAAGAATCGCCAGCACTAGAACCTCAAAAACAGACAAAAATCAACGAGTTTTGTCAAGCAACAAAACTTACCTAACAGGCCCACAGGATTTCAGACCTATTCCCCACAATATATAGTACAAAGCCGTAATCCCGCCATTTATAAGCGAAGGTACAACCTGAATACAAGAAAACCAAACCGTTACCCACACTATGCCTTAAGTGACTAGAAGTCACCTCATTACAAGATGTATCCATTTTACCTGGGTATTCGTGAGTGGTCTACCCTTCCAAGGCTTTTGTAATATTAAAAAGAAAAGCGTTGACGGGACAAGACAACTGAATATAAAAAGCACAACAGAAGCTCCTGTCTGAGACAAATATCTGTACATCGAGTACACCGACCATATCCTCAACAAGTTCCCAATCACATGAATTATTTGCAACGGTGTATGCCTGTTATACAAATATAAGTCACTTTAGACATCAACAAGAGGCCACAACTTTAGCATCATACTTTACGAAAATGTGTTTGGGATTGCTTATTATTCTACTTATCTGCTTATTTACAAGCACTTAATGGCTAAACCAGACTAATTCTTTTTATCTACTCAGAGGGTTTTGACTAAGATTATTTTGGGGATTAAGCTTATTTTTGATAAGCAGCTTACGACGAATATGTTCATAAGCTCTTGCTTAGCATTTGGATTACCTTACAATAATAATCTAATAAAAAGAGCTTCCAATCGAAATAAAATATAACTCCTCACGTAAAAAAGCTTTTATCAAAACTGGCGTAAATAAATCTATAAGACTAAGCTTATCCACAAACAGGTCCTAATTTGGGAATAAAACACGCAGTTTTCGATAAGCAGGTTAAGACCAAAATAACTTATTTAAACTCATCTAAATTCATCTAGCAACAAAAATGAACAACAATTATTAATAAGATTGGTGAGTAATAAGAGTTAAATAAATTGTGGAAAAGTATTAATTAGGGTTTTAGCATGAAATAATAAGAAATAAATAATACCTGAAATTATTATTGGCGGGTCGATCATCAGGAGTACTATGATTTGGGGACATCATTTTTTTTTTAATTATACTATTGATATTGAAAAATTAGTAGTAGTGTTTATTTAAGCTTTAAAAGAGTTGGAAGAAATTATAGAAAATGTGAAAATCTAGTAATTAAGAGGGAGGGGACCAAGTCTATCAGAGATGGAATCGGTTTTGCATAAATTTCAGCAACCAAGTGAATCTCGTAAACAACAAACAAGACGACAACACTCTTGGGCTCAGATCTATAATTATTTGGGCCTATTTTGTAAAAGCTTTGGACTGGGTTAGAGATGCCAAAAGAACATAATATCCATAGACCCAGACTCTTAAATGTGTGAATTTCGGGTGTCAAAAAGCCGAAGAGTTCGGGTTTGGGTGGTGTTTTCTTAGCGTCAACCAGATTAGACTCGAACCCATCCAACCCGACCCGATTAATACCTTTAATTGTGATTGTCTAGTAGGTTGCAAATAAGCCAAGCCGAAATTCAGGTCAGCTAGACTTGACTCGACTTTTTTTTTTAGACAAAGCTTAAGCTTAACTTGATCGTATAGCAAAACTTCATGACATAGCATCGAGGAGGGTACTGTTAGCTCAAACTTTAACTCAAAAACTCGAAAATTTGTATCAAAGAAAATTCTTTCAACCAAAGTGGTTTTAAATTCATTTAACATTTTACTTCATGACTAACCACATCTTTACTACATACTAGACGAGTACCCATGCATAGCAACGGAATTTTATAGCGGCAGATATTTGTAGTAATAAAAAAAATTTGTGGGTTATTAACGAAAAATAATAAAAATTTAAGAATTTGGAGATTAAACACGATTTAAACTGAATGAAAATAATATGGATTATGGGTTATAAACGAAAATAATTATAAAACTTTACGGTTTTCATATATAGTTTTCTTAACTTTTTACTTTCGAAAATATAGGTTGTTTCTTTATATATAGTATATATAAATAAAAAGAAAATGTTTTTGACTAAAACTCTCAAAATGAAAATTGTTGAATTATCATTATGTCTTTGTGTTTTATTTAAACATTGTCCCATAACCTTGCTTGTAAGATAAACACGAGGGCGTGAGCCCGCGCGTTGCCGCGGGGTGTTGTGCGAAAAAAGTGGATTTTTTTTTTGTTTTGTTTTAAGGAATGTTTGTTTTAAGATAATATGATGATATCATTTGTTTTTTGGTTGTAAAATATGCACAATACCATTTGATTGTAAATGCTCGTGTGAAACATGTTTATAAGATTGTATGAGTTCAGCCAAAAAAATTATTGTAGTAACGAAATCAAAGATCGTTTTAGTTTGGTTAGTATCATTGTTTTTAGTTAAGTGGTTCACCTATATAAGCATGTTGCATCATTTTTTTTGTATACGTAAGTTAGCGAAAAAAATCCACAAATGATTTGGCCGCACGTTAGTGACAAAGGATTGACTTTGCAATGGATGTATAACATGAAGGACCAACTACGTAAATTATGTGAGGACTAAAATTGCAACGAACCTCTTATGAAGGACCAAGTGCGTTATATTATTATTATTATTTTTTTAATGTGAAAGAGATAACGGTCGTTAGTTAACGACCGCTAGTACTTAAGGACGTACTTTGTAATCGATGTATAACATGAAGGATCAATTACGTAAATTATCTAAGGANTCAGTCTTTGAAGGGACTGCCTTTGAAAAAAGAAAAAAGGAACTCGCTTAACTCGCTAGTATATAGATATAATGAAATAAGGTAAGTTTAACCATAGAAAATTGATTGCACACACATTGTTTTGTTGTGGCATTTCATTTTATGATTTACACAATTTTATTAAATTTACATTCTTCTTGTTCTGTCTATACATAACATAATCATGACCCATACGGCTATAGTTAACAAAATTGTATCCTTATTATGAAAATTAAACTTTACTTACAAAGTTTTTGAAGGGACTGCCTTTGAAAAAAAGGGTTTACCTTTCTCTTCTGTCAGTCTTTGAAGGGACTGCCTTTGAAAAAAGAAAAAAGGAACTCGCTTAACTCGCTAGTATATAGATATAATGAAATAAGGTAAGTTTAACCATAGAAAATTGATTGCACACACATTGTTTTGTTGTGGCATTTCATTTTATGCTTTACACAATTTTATTAAATTTACATTCTTCTTGTTCTGTCTATACATAACATAATCATGACCCATACGGCTATAGTTAACAAAATTGTATCCTTATTATGAAAATTAAACTTTACTTACAAAGTTTTTACATTTTGCCGTAGAAAAACATCTGAATTTTATTTTTCAATTTCCTTTAGAAAAAAGGAAGGGTTTTATTCCTAGAAAAGAGTTATAAATTTAGAGAACGTGTTTAAATAATATTTTTTAGAAAATTATAAAAAACAACGGGTTGTAAGAAAATGAAAAGAAAAATATATGAAAGAGTAAAGAGTTTTTTTTCTAAATTATAGTTAAATTTTGGAAAATGAGATTTTTATTCTTTTAGATATCTATCTTTTTTTTTTTTTTTTTTTTTTTTTTTTTTTTTTTTTTTTTTTTTTTTAAAAATTTTAAAAAAAAATAAATTTTTTTTTACCAACTAAACATAAATTTTTTTTTTTTTTTTTTTTTTTTTTTAGTTTCTAGTGAAAAATTTTCAAGAAAAATAAAATATTTTTTACCAACTAAACATTAGATTTTTTGTTTTCGATTTATCAATAATTTTTTGGAATCATATTTTGGCATTGATATGCCCATTAATAATTGATGAAACCACCTCACTATTCATATGTACCTTTACAAAAATAATTGTTAGAAAATAATAGTAAAGCCCTAGTAGGGTCCCGAAATACACAAAAAAGCCACATGGGATGTCATGAGATCCGATGAGGATGAAGAAGCTCGTCACGTGCTGTACGCACACATTTTGAATTTTCATTACGTAAACTAATAAAATCCAATCCAATCCATAATCCAACCAAAATATTTTATTTTTTCATATCGGTGCCACCAAAGCATCATCAAACACTCCCCGGTCCCACACCAACATTTCCAGATCAATCCTCATATATTTTCTCTGTTTTTTCTTTCTTTTTAACAAGCATTGCGTTATTAACTATTTTTGTTATCAAAGATGCAAGCTGTAAATTTCACTGTCAACAGTGTCAATCTTCAAAACCGGGTTAAAACCGGTTCAGACCGGTTCACTACCAAAAAGAGTGTCACGCGCTTTATTCCGACTGGCAAGGTTTCTGTTTTCGGATCGCGACTCCGGTCCAGTCAAACCGGTGCCGGAAGCGTGTTACGGTCGGCCGTGAAGTCCAGATCAGTCAAAGCTCAATCTTATGGTTTGTTTTTATATGTATTTAATGTTATTTATTTATTTATATCATGTTTGAATTTTATTTATTTATTTATTTATTTTTTATAAATATAGTTAGGTACTGGTTTTAAGTTAGAGTGATTTAGGGAATTATGTTGTGTGTTTGTTAAAAGTAGCAGTGAACAGTAGTGGTGACCAGTAATCGTCAGTTATGAGCAGTAGCTGTGAGCTGTGAGTAGTAGCCACCGCTCACCGTTTCTTAAAGAAGCATTGGAAAATTAGCTTGCTCATTTTTCTTTTACCAAACAACAACAAAAATTCAAAATGCTCATTGCTCACCGCTCTAAAAAGCTCCTCATCGCTCCGGGCCAAACATATCCTAACTGCGACATTTTGGATTTCTCTACTTTTTTAGAGTGCGTTTAGTTGGAGGAAAATTTCTTAATTTTCTATTTTTTTAGTTTTGTAAAAAAATAAAATAAAAATTGAGGGGATTAAATTTTCCATAAAACGTAGAAAACGCGTTCGTGTGGCACTCTTTTCTATTTTGAAGAACAGAAGGGGAGTTACAAGGAAAAAACAAAAAAGATTTTTGTGTTTTGTAGAGAATGTGCTGGGAAAAGTTTAATATGAACGCAACCTCTATTTTCCTTGTTTTCTACAAAACATTTTGTAGAAAACAAGGTTGTTTTCTTTCAACTAAATTGTGACTTGTTTTATATGACCGAAAACACTGACAAGATTGATTTATCAGTTAGATATTAGATTCTCTGTTTGCGGTATTTGTTATTTTGTTAATGAGTTGCGGGATTCGATTAAAATGTAGATGGAGATGTTAAGCCTGTCAAGAGCGAATCGAAGTCTACTGGATCAGTTTTGCCTTATGTTGGTGTTGCTAGTCTTGGAGCTATCTTGTTTGGATATCATCTAGGGTATGTCCATCTGTAACACAGGATTATTACGTATTACTATGAAATTGTAACTAATTTCTCTGCTATTTGTGTTCCAGGGTGGTCAATGGTGCACTTGAGTATCTTGCTAAGGATCTTGGTATTGCTGAAAATGCAGTTCTTCAAGGTAAGTCTTACTGAAATATAGGATAACTCATTTGCATATTCGTGTTTCTCCTTTTCCTCTATTTGAGTAGTATATTGAAAGCCTGATTTATATTCAGATACTCAAATCTCATAAATAATCGGGAACGATACAGAATCATATAATAGGATTAAATGGTTTAGTTCCCCGGGTATTGTTTGGGCCTTATCTAGATCATTTTACAGTCCTTGCTTGTTAACAGTTGTATTCGATTAATGTATATCTTGAAAGTACGTTTGTTTTGTCTTCTATCAAACATGGTTCGTAATTATTTTATACGGGTGCTCTTCATGCAGGATGGATTGTTAGTACACTTCTTGCTGGTGCAACTGTTGGTTCATTTACAGGGGGGTCTTTGGCTGACCAGTTCGGAAGAACAAAAACATTTCTACTCGATGCAATTCCTCTTACAGTTGGAGCATTTCTTTGGTTTGATAATCTTTCCATTTATATTGTTGCAATAATCATCACCTATGATTGTGCTCATAGATGCTTAAAAATGATATAAATATGCAGTGCAACGGCTACAAATGTACAGACCATGATAATAGGCCGCCTGCTTGCCGGCATAGGAATTGGCATATCATCTGCTATCGTCCCTCTGTACATATCCGAGGTAAACTCCTTGCAACCTTTTTTGTGCTTTATATTCAAAAACCTTCAATTTCTCACATGATGTGTTTCTGTTAGATCTCACCAACTGAGATTCGAGGCACACTTGGATCAATCAACCAATTATTCATTTGTGTTGGAATCCTCGCAGCTTTAGTGGCTGGACTACCCTTAGCCGGAAACCCTTTATGGTGATTTTCCACATTTAATAAAGCATCTTATGGTAAATGCCTGTATTTCATGCATGTTTGTTTATATCTACTTCTGTTATCCAGGTGGAGAACTATGTTTGCTATTGGAGTTATCCCGTCTGTTCTATTGGCATTAGGAATGGCATTTTCTCCAGAATCTCCTCGTTGGCTTGTTCAGGTTGTTGCACAAACTACTTTGCGGTGTGACCACTAGCTTTATTTACTTTGTGGATTGAATACTGATCTGTAGCCATTCACTTGCAGCAAAAGAAAATTGTCGAAGCAGAAAAAGCTATAAAAACATTATATGGAGAAGGAAAAGTTGCAGAGGTTATGGCTGACTTAAGTGCATCTGGTCAAGGTTCTGAAGAACAAGATGCTGGTTGGTTTGATCTGTTCAGTAAGCGGTACTTTAAAGGTAACATTACTACACATGTAACACTTTCTTCAATTGTAAGGCTATAATTATATGATCAACATTGACTATGTATGTGGTATGCAGTTGTGAGCGTTGGTGCAGCCCTTTTCTTGTTCCAACAGTTGGCTGGAATAAACGCTGTTGTATACTATTCTACCTCTGTTTTCCGCACTGCAGGAGTTGCATCTGATGTAGCAGCCAGTGCTCTCGTTGGAGCAGCAAATGTTTTTGGTCAGACCACCCTTTCTCGTCTTTCATTTTGACAATGATACTTGCAATTGGAACATAATATTAATGAAGCTTGGATTTTGATTTCATTGCAGGAACAATGATCGCGTCTTCTTTGATGGACAAGCAAGGAAGGAAAAGTCTATTGATGACAAGCTTCTCTGGCATGGTATGCACATAATCATCTCATAAACTCAAAAATACACACTTTGAAATCATGTATAAATAATTCATTACTTTTATTTTGTCTTAAGGCTGTTTCAATGTTGCTGCTTTCATTGTCCTTCACATGGAAAGTTTTGGCACCGTATTCTGGACCACTTGCTGTTATCGGGACTGTATTGTGAGTTAAATATAGCTAAATATATTCTTAAATATAATTATAGTTTCATTGATCTTGATCATCCACATTGCACTTGACACCAATTCCCCAGGTACGTTCTATCGTTCTCTCTTGGTGCTGGTCCTGTCCCTGCCCTTTTACTACCAGAGATATTTGCCTCCCGAATTAGAGCAAAAGCAGTTGCATTGTCACTTGGAATGCATTGGGTAAGTCAGCAATCATCGTTTCTTATAATTATTTATGTTTATAAAGGTACACAAGATTAATTCCACTGTTTTAGTTTTGTTAACAATTATTTTAGATATATATCGTAGAAATGATGGTCACAAGATGGCCTAAAATATCCTAACACTGTTCTTTATGTTACACCAATCATCTTGTGTCAACTCACAAAAACGACATTTTTAAGTTTTTTCTATCTTTAGATCTATTCATGTCTTGTTACAACAGTTTAGTTCATATATGACCCTAAAAGCAATATCACTTACAAATGGTTACATTGTGTTTGGGCAGATATCAAACTTCGTTATTGGATTGTATTTCTTGAGCGTTGTAACTAAGTTTGGCATAAGCAAAGTCTACCTGGGATTTGCATCCATCTGTCTTCTTGCTGTTATGTACATAGCTGGTAATGTTGTTGAAACAAAGGGGCGGTCGTTGGAAGATATTGAGCGTGAACTTAGTCCAGCTGTCTGAGGATATGCACATTGGGTAGTTTTTAATCTTGATGGGAATAATAAGGCAGCTTCCGCAGTCACTAATCTTGCCGCCGGCAAACATAAGTGCCTCATAACTGGTTTTTGATTTTCTTGTTTATGATCTGGCAATCTGCCCACATTGTAAATTTTGCTACTATGGGCACTTTTTTTGACGAGGGATATTTTATTTCAGTCCTTTTGATACAATTGTCTATAAAGTGTTTCCTGTGTTTTAGTTCTTGACTTCTGATTGGATCTAAAAGCTACCGACACTACTTTAGCTCAATCTTAATCACCGTGTTCTATTGAAACAAACAAGAAGCAAAACATATCTAACCAAAGTCTACATTATACGGAACAAAAAGAAGATAAAAAGACCCATCCAAGTTATAATTTTTGGTTTCTTACATACAAACACATCCTCAACAAGCCCAAAACGGCAAAAAGATACATTGATTGCTGCAAGACCCTTGTAACTTATGACCACTGTGTTTGCCAAGAGTTTCTTCTCTGATCTTCTGTCATGTTCATAACAATCTTGAGCACACATTATGACTAACAGACCAACCTAAGCTGAACGAGCCATAACATTAAAATCTGAACCTCGTGATGACAAAGCTACATGTTGGATTTCCTTTCCCATCTTTCTTTGGTGTCAAGCCTGCAAATTAACAAACCAAATTACTCAAAACCTATGTAACCCTTCATGTGGGGAATATATAACCAGTTTTTTTTTTTTTTTTTTTTTTTTTTTTTTTTTTTTTTTTTTTTTTTTTTTTTTTTTTTTTTTGGTATCTATGATTTTCGACCTTTTTGGCCGACTAATTCACGGGGTTTGAACCCACCGCCATCAATAGCAAAAAGATAAAACATATTCTGATATTCACAACTCACCCCCAGTATAGCTTCTGCGGTTTCTTTGGAACAATCCGCAACGCCACATCATTCGGCACAGTGGACACATTCTCCTGATGCCTATCTAACGCGATAAAATTACTCGTATCTTCAACTGCAGCTGCTTTACTTGCCTTTTCACTTGCACATTCTTCACCATGACTATCCTTCTCATCTAATCCACTCGGCCTAGACAACCTCCCTGCAAAAAACTGCGATACAGTAAATAACAACAAAGAATACAAATTATCAACTGAGACTTTTCAAGTATCGAACAAACCTTTTGATTTCTTTTTGGTTTTGGATTTCTCTTTAATTTCTAATCGCCTCTTTCGCAGTTCCTATCGACGAAAATAACAGCAAAATATTGCACATCAAACATACACTTAGTTCAGACACAATAACAACACCCCACCCCACTCCGCAGGAGCCGGCACACATACTTCAAATACATCTTGAGATATGAATTGGATCAGTAAATAAATAAATAAGCTGACCTGGAATTTGGAAAGACGAGCTTGAGAAGAAGAAGAAGAGGGTTTTAGTTTAGGATTTAAGGAATCAGCAACAGAAGCGATTGCTGCTTCTTTCCTCTTGTCATCTTCATCATCCATTTTCATCAATCTTTAACCTAATTAACTGTCATACTATGATCCCCTGTTTTCTGTTTCTTTACTTTGAGTTGAGTTACAGAATTGGTACCTCTACTTTTGTCAATTATGTTAAAGCTGGTGAAAGAGATTAAAATATCCATTGCAATGACTCAATACCCATATATGAAGACAAAGAGCATTGTGTGAATTCGTATGTTTTAAAGAGACCAATGTATCTGTTAAATAACAGAAAACTTAACAATTAAAAGGCGGTTAAAAGTAGTTAAATTCGGTTAAATCCGAAAAGTCACAACCATTCACCAACAGGCATGTTGGTTGCGCTTTTGGCGGGAAAATATAGTAAATATTTTAATACCGATTGACCTCGCAAGGGGGCGCGACCCACTTGACCCCCACATCTTTTGTTTAGGCGAAAATATATTAGCTCAACGAGTGTGCACTCCACACTTCCCTAACTCGTATCCGAGCTTAATATGAAATCCATTGGTCTCAAGTAAATCACAATTTTATAAAATAGTTGATGACACTAAAATCACTAACAAGTTGCCCACCAATCTAAAGGTTGTGGATTCAAGCTTTGTTGGAGGCATTTATGAGATATTGTGAGATAAGTCGTATAACTGTTAAAAAAATTGCCATTCTAAGGCTAAAGGGCAAGGTATAACATTTTTTTACCTTACACGTCAGCTTTCTTTCTCCTCTCACTTTCCCTCACTCTCACTCACTTTTTTGTGGACAAGGTAGGTCACCTTAACTCCAATTATTATTTATTTATTTATTTTTAATTATGAAATTAAAACCGTAAATGTACAAATTAAAAAACGTAAATGTTCAAAAATAAAAACAAAAACGTACGAAATTAAAACGTTGCATAAACATTACATAAACATTACGTAAAATACAATACGAAATATAATCCGATACGAAATACGATACGATATGAAATACATAGAAAAATGGGCAAATTACCTGAAAATGTATGCAACTTGCCACTTTTTCTCATTGTATGTAGCTTTCTTTTTTTTCCCCAATGTGTCACTAAACTTGCTAAATTCGTCCATTGTGTGTAGCGGTGACTTGATTCACCTGCTGGAGCAGGTTAACCTAACGGTCTTTAGGTTTATGATTGCACCGTTAGTCCTTTAGACTAACGATCGTTTATCATGACTACATACAATGACAAAAAGTAACAAGTTAGATGACTTTTATAATTTTTAAAATTTATGTTCGTTTTAAACACGTTTTTTCACACATTTTTATACACACATTTTTATACACGTTTTTATGCATGTTTTTTATACGGATTTTCATACACACATTTGTATACACATTTTTATTCACGTTTTTATACACACGTTTTTTATACACACGTTTTTATGCACGGTTCTACACACGTTTTTATACGTTTTCGCCAGTTTTTTTGCGTTTTCGCTAGTTTTTTTGCATTTTCGTCCAGTTTTTCGGGTTTTCGTCCGGTTTTTCGGCTTTTCACATTTTCATCCAATTTTTTTACGTTTTCGTATATTTTTTACGTTTTCGTCAGTTTTTTCACGCTTTCGTCTGTTTTTTCACGTTTTTGTCCCTTTTTTTTGCGTTTTCGTCCCGTTTTCGTGTTTTCGTCCATTTTTTCGCGTTTTCGTCCGGCTTTTTACATTTTCGTCCGATTTTTCAATTTTTCGTCCGTTTTTTCACGTTTTCGTCCATTTTTTACGTCTTCGCCAAATTTTTTATGTTTTCGTCTGTATTTTTATGTTTTCGTCCCTTATTTCACACTTTCTGACAAAAAAGTAAAAAACTGACAAAAACGTAAAAAATATAGACGAAAACGTGAAAAATCTGACGAAAACATGAAAAACCGACGAAACGTAAAAAAACGGACAAAAACGTGAAAAACAAACGAAAACGTGGAAAATCTGACGAAAACGTAAAAAAACGGACGAAAACGTAAAAAAACTGACAAAAGCGTAAAAAAATGACGAAAACGTGAAAAATCTAACGAAAACATAAAAAAGCGGACGAAAACATAAAAAAACCGACGAAAACGTAAAAAAACTGACAAAAGGTAAAAAAAACCGACGAAAACATAAAAAAACTAACAAAACGTAAAAAAACTGACAAAAACATAAAAACCCGGACGAAAACGTGAAAACCCGGACGAAAACGTAAAAAATCGGACGAAAACGCGAAAAAACGGACGAAAACGCGAAAAAACGGACAAAAACACGAAAAACCGGACGAAAACGTAAAAAAACTGACGAAGACGTAAAAAAACCGACGAAAACGTAAAAAAACCGACGAAACGTAAAAAAAAGACAAAAACGTAAAAATGTGTGTATAAAAAACGTGTGTATAAAAACGTATATAAAAATGTCTGTATAAAGACGTGTGTATAAAAACGTGTGTAAATGTGTGTTTATAAAAACGTGTGTAAAACCGTGCATAAAAATGTGTGTATAAAAAACGTGTGTATAAAAACGTGCATAAAAACGTGTATACAAATGTATGTATGAAAATCCGTATAAAACATGCATAAAAACGTGTATAAAAATGTGTGTATAAAAATGTGTGAAAAACATGTAAAAAACGTACATAAATTTTAAAAATAATAAAAGTCATCTAACTTTTTACTTTTTGTCATTGTATGTAGCCATGATAAACGATCGTTACTCTAAAGGACTAACGGTGCAATGATAAACCTAACGACCGTTAGGTTAACCTGCTCCAGCAGGTGAATCAAGTCACCGCTACACACAATGGACGAATTTAGCAAGTTTAGTGACACATTGGGGAAAAAAAGAGAAAGCTACATACAATGAAAAAAAGTGGCAAGTTGCATACATTTTCAGGTAATTTGCCCTAGAAAAATAGCTTAATTTGACTGCTCTCCGCATGCAGAATCATACTATGGAGATTCCACATACCTAAATTCCAATCTGGACGTCGCCGTTTCTGCTTCTTCTTTCCTGAGTCTCTCCTCCCACTCTTGTTGGATCCTTTCTTGTTCTGCTTCAACTTTTCTTAAAGCCTCTTCGCCACACATAATTTCATAATGCTGTCTTGCAGTTAATACATGCTTATCAACTTTCTGTTATGCATAATCCAGAAATTGATAATGTTGTTGCTAAAAAAATCCATGCGCATCAGCTGAAGTTGATGCATCTAGCCCAAGTTGGTGCAGCTGTTGTGATACTGAACCAACAATTTTATTTTCTTCATAACTCCAACGGATTTTGTGGCTGATATTATCTTGTATCTGTGAAACACACTTCCACAGCGCTTCACTAATGTTGTAATCTTTCCTAGCTTCATCGTTCAAAAATTTGTCGATGACAGGTTGTCTTTCCAGCGAAATGTCTTGTCATTTCGCGTATTGTTTTCTCAAACGTTTTTTCTTTGCCTTTGCGTGCTCAAACAGCTTGATAACTTCAACAATCGCCTTTTGTCGAGCCGCATCCTCTTGATCGCATTGTGACTGAACATAAGCTTGCATTTCTTCGACGGAATGGAAGAGAGAACAAGCCATAGTGAAGTTGGGTTTAAAAAATGGTGAAGTAGTAGTAGTTTAAAAAATGACGAATTGGTGGGATTTATAAGTAAAAAAGGGGTAGTGTGTAATTTTATTATTATTATTTTTTTATATATTTTTTTACATGTAACCGTTAGAAAGGAGAGGGGCCCACATTTGTTCTAAATACAACTTGGTGAGACGATCACCTTAAGTGGTCTCGGGGTTGCCAAATCACGCGTAAGAATTGCTAAAGGCCAAGGAGCTCGCGAGTGACATTGGAGGCAACGTGAACATACCACCACCCTTGCCATCCGGTCTTAAAAAAAAAGGAAGTTCCGTGTTGGGGGGGGGGGTGCAGGTGNTTCGCGACTCTCACTTTCAAGGTCACTAAAGCATTGTCCAATTTGGATATTACACAAAAAAAGTGTCTTCAATTTATAAGTAATTTTCGCTTCTTAAAAACTTATCCTAAATTAGTTTTCTGTACTTAGAGTAAGATATATTTCAATTTTGTACACAATATTATCAATCCATGTGCTACGAGATGTAATCAAGTAAAAACCTTATAACTCATCTCAACAATCTTGACACATAGCTAGAGATCAAGCTACATAAGCTTTTACATACATGATAAAGCATATACGTGATACATACAGATAGAGAGATCAAGCTAGCTAGAACTATTAGAAAATGAAACCTTTACGATCAAGGAGGCTTGCTTATGATCAAAGATTCCACATACTTTGTCTAAAGTTGTAATCATCTTAGTCTTTATGGCATCCACTTGCGCATCAAAGGTTTGTTTCACAAGATTAGCAAGCTCAGTTGTGTATGCCATTCTTGGGTGAAGCTGTGCAATATGAAGGTAGAGACATGAAGTACTAGCTAGGTTTTTGCGTTTGATTTGGCCTGTATGCAGGAGACTACATGCCATTATATAGAATGGTTGATGCAGGTATTAAACAATAATGATATTTTAATGAAATTAATACCTTTTTTGTTACTGAACTTGTTATATTTATAGAGGACGATCAGACTAAAACCAGTGAAGCAGTGTAGTCATAAAGGATTTGTAGTATTAATAGTACATGTTCCGAAAGGATATAACTTTTTATTGTGGTAATATGCATGTGGAAAGCGAGGAAGCAACCTGCAAGATTCGCTGACTCGAATAATGTTTGAACACCTATCACCAAATGTAGAAACAGGTGAAGCGATGCATATACTTAAGAAGATGATTTGCATCTTCACTTTATTTGGATAATTGAGATTCCCACCACCTTACTGATCTTGGTAGTTACTCCTTTTTTTTTTTTTTTTTTTTTTTTTTTTTTTTTTTTTTTTGAAATGGTAAGCTCATATATTAATCATCAACCAATATATACAACCTATACTTATTTTCCTGTACCATGACAAACAATAGCTACCAGGAAAGACTAAATGAAACATACAAATGACAGAACATACAACATCATCTCATGCAGTAAAGACTTCCATCATACAACTAGTTATATTCACTTCACCAATTCACCAGTTTGGACTACATTTAATTTCCTTTCCATTTTGTGCACCATCTAAGCTGCTAATATAGCATCATCCTCATATTAACAGTTAGAGGTGGACACCAATGAAAGGCCTCATCCACTCGATTCATTTTGTTACTGTTATATATATAGAATGACATAATTATATTTTATGAATCCTCACTATGATAAACATACTTGCTGGTTCAAAACCATGTAACAAAGACACATATTTCAATGCTTCAGAAGTTGATCTCTTGAAAATGGAGAGCATGGAACACCTACTAATTAACTGAACAAACCACCAAATAATAAGGAGAGTTCTGTAATTGGCAGATAAAAAACCCCACTGCCAGCGAATTCACCATGGTTAAATATATACTTAAATTAAATGCTACTGATGCGTAGGGATTGCTTACGCACTTTGTTTTACCTCTCAAGGGATCTCCAGAGGCTTACAATCCCCACCAGGCAGTGTACCTGACCGATGTAGTATAGTGTAGTGGCAAGTACCGGGGGATTGATCGTTCTCTCACAGGGAATAGTGTTCGTTAGGTTAAAGACTACTCTAATTAAGGTCTAAGGGTGGAGGATGATTATTTTTGTATTTTTATGTTTTTTAGAAAGCAGTAAAATCTCGTTTTTGAAGGAGTGGGCGGAATTAGTTGCTAGTCAACTAACCTAAGTTATCTACTTATGCAATTAA